>CATKHJ010322824.1:0-17090 GCA_949750685.1 Vernicia montana
CATACAATTGAAGCTTATCCAACAAGCCTTAAAATCACTTTATATTCATCAATTGTCATAAAAAGAAAATATTAGCTCTTTCTTTCTCATATGGCCGACCACCAAGAGCTCTCCATCAAGAAGTATGGAACTTTAAGGTAAACTCTAAAATTATGACTCTAAATTTCATTCAAAGCATGAGCAAATAGCTTATAGTGTTAGAAATTTTAAAATCTCTTCTTCTGTTCTCTATATATGGTTCAACCTATGAAGGGAAAATTGGGAAAAATTTATTATTTTCTTTTCTTGCTGTTTATAAGTGAATTGGAATAATTGATGAGTTGATTGCATTTAAATTGCAAGATGGAGTTTGATTTGGTTTTTGAATTTGAATTGAGAAACCTAGCCTTTGAATTGAGCAGAATATTTGAACACTCAAACTGTCAGTTTAGAAACCGAATTTGGAGTAGTGTAAAACATAAAAGTTGTAGTATTTTACCTTAATTAGAAGCTCATAAAAGGGTTTTGTGAAATTATTGATGAGTAATGAGATATGTCACTTGAAATTGGACTGACTTGGATTTGGGAGTTTCTGAGTAAACACAGATTGTTTGAATTTATAGAGGACTTTATGAACATAATTTGAAGATAGCTAAAACATAAAAGTTGTAGATAAATGTCTCAAATATTCACCTGTAAAAGGAATTTAAAATATTTATTGTTTATAAATAGATATTTCACTAGAACTGCAACTGGTCCTATTTAGAGATTGAATGGGCAGTCCGAAATAAAGTAGCTCAAAAGATGGATTTAGAGACTGAATTAAGTCAAGTATAAAATATGATAATTGATAACTGATATGTTTATAAGTTATGTGTAAAATTAAATGTAAATTGGATATGTGTATTGTGAGATATGACCTAGAGAATGTGATAAGGTATGGAAACTCTTGTAATCTAGCACCATTGACAAATTTTAGAATATATCTCATGAATTGAGCAAGATAAAAACATAATTAGAAGAAACTGAAAACTAGTAAAATGATCATTGATATGTTTAGAATTAATTCATAAAAGAACTTGATAAAATTTCAAGTATAGTATGAGAAATAGAGCTTATTATGCAACTGACTCTGTAATTGGATTCAACTTGTAAACTGAATTAGAGCTTCTTATTTGAGGATGTTAAAGATAGAACTGGATTGAACTCATAACATAAGAAATGTTCCTAAATGTCTTTAGTAACTCTCAGTAAAAGGAAATTGAAATTGAAAACATAAATCTTGAGTTATACTCAAAAGAGTGTGATAGAGTGAGTCTGCCCTGTAACAAAAACAGAATTGAATTTAAATGGTCACCAAGATTTCTATGAATTGAATTATATGTTCAATTTTGGATATGTTATAAATGTATATGTCTAATTTTAAATACAAAAAGAATCAACTCATTTGGACTAGTATATCATGAGAAACAACATAAATAAGGTGACAAGGTCTAATGACATAACTAGACAATAAGTAAGAATATAATATTTCAAAGTTAACAATTGAAACCTAATGAATTATCTATATATGGAAACAATAAATAAATGATTAATAAGAATAATGAATAATGAATTGAATGTGATTATTCAATTTGAATCTAATGTGAAGGTGTATTGAATTGCTATAAAGCAAATCATTGGAATCAAAAGTATTCATTAGGCCATTCAGGCAGTAAGTGCAAATCGAATAGAAATGAATTGTAAATTGTTATAAATGCATATGTATATACTAATGAGTATATTGAATTGTATCAATATTAGACAATAATATTAAAATTAAAATTAGAATAATCAAATTGATAAGTTGATTGTATGGTATAAAGGAAATGGTTCAAAGTAGAATCTAGAGGAGAAAGATGTTCCGGAGATTGAGAAGCATCACTACTGATTGTACTAAGAGCTTATGTTAGGAGCTAAGGAAGTCAAGGCTCTGAAACCCTTACATTCCTTTAATAAAATAATAGTTTAAATTATTTCCTTAAATGAGGCCTTTAGCCTATATATTGTTATTGAATTCCTTTCATCGAAGCATTCAGCCTAATTATTGATATTTGAATTCCTTCATTGAGACCTTCAGTCTATTGCTACCATTTGACTACTAGTACTAAAATTGTACTCAAATTGAATATTGTAAAAGCATTCCCTTTCTATATATCATTTTTTCACTGAAATGAATTCTTTCTAGAACTAATATCTCCCAGTTGAAAACTCAGCATACCCTTATTGATAAACTGTTCCCACAGTTATGTTCCTTTAAAGAACCAATTGTTCTATTATAAATTCCATTGTTCTTTCATTGCTCATTTTTCATTGAATCTTATATGATTCATCATTGTACACTATTTATTGAAAAAAATTACTGTCTTGATCCATAGTGATCATACTATATTACTGAAAACAAACATCTCTGACTGTTGTGGGTAATACATTAAACTATGTGCAGACGGGAAAGCCTGCGGATAGAGTAAGCGTATCCACCTCAGCTAGGAGAAGTGGTCCTAGCCGTGAGACCTGATCAGTCTTACGCTCTATATTACTGTTATGAGTGAGCAAGCATTCGCTGCCACTCCACTATTTACTGATATGAGTGAGCAAGGCATCAGCCGCCACTCCACTGTTTACATATGGGAAGCGCACCGCTTCCAAAACTGTGATTTCTGCTAAAATGACATTGTTGAATTCTAACTGTTATTGACCACTGTCATCGAATCCCGATTGTTATTGATCACTGTTATTTAATCCCGACTGTTATTGATCACTGTTATTGAATTTCGACTGTAATTGACCACTGTTATTGGATTCCGATTGTGTCTTCTACACTGTTATATTGAAATCCTAAAATTGACACTCCACTGCTATTGATCATCTGAAAAATTGTTTCTTCCACACTAGTATATTGAAATCCTGAAATTTAATCTTAACTGCTATCGATCGTTGGAAGATTGTTTCTTTCATACTGTTACATTGATATCCTGAGATTGAATCTCAATTGTCATTAATCATTGGAAAATTGTTTCTCCTTCACTGTTTCATTAGAACCTTAATATTAAACCTCAACTGTTACTGATCATTGAAAAATTATTTCTTCTATACTGTTATATTTAAAGACTGATAATTTTATTGTTAAACATATATTCATATATTGTTTCTTATTCATTGTAAGTACTCACTGAGCTTCTCTCACACCTCCATAGTGATTTTATTTCAGGTTCAGTAACAGACTCAACAAGTGGATCTCAAGTATCTATCTCTACATGGGATTACTTTGCTGAATGTAAGTTGATTGTAGCTTACTGTCTGGGTCAATTATTTTGAGCTTCATGGATTGATAAGAGTTAATATTAAAATAATTAGTTGAATTGCATTCTTTATATGGTTTATTTATATGTTAATATGAATGCAGAAATTTATATTTGATACAGTGTTATATGATTAATAATGATAAAATATTGGGAGGATTTGTATTGGTCTTTATGAAGTTAAGGATATAGGAGTGTTGCCTTTGGAAGTGTATCTTTAATGTAGGTTGTGAGCCTGGGATATTGTTATAGTTGCAGCTGTTATGCTGCCAAATTGAAATTGATTTCTAGTGTTCACTATAATTTATGGTATTAATTATATTGTAATATCGATTAAGTGGGTTCTATAGGTTGTTGGTACATTTATGGTTATCCATGCCTTAGGACCGTCACATCGCTAACGGTGGGATGTGACAAGGAATTGACGGATATGATGTGATGTGATGGTTTTGTTACTCCATGTTATCCTTTGATATAGTCATGTAAAATATTGATTGACCATATAATATATTGCTATACGTTTATATATTTGTTTATTAATTCATTAACCATTTATAAAACCTTTCATTTCCCATGCATTTCATGCTTACTGAGTTGATGACTCACTAAATCATCCATGGTTATTTTTCAGGTTATAATTTGAAGAGTTTAGAAGATAGAAGTTAAAGTGCATAGCAAGACTTCTTGATTTCCGTCTCCATCAAGAAGTTAAAAAGTAAATGTTATTGTATATGCTTATAATTACATATGAAATTGTTAAATTTCTGGTGTTTCTATTCTTAGTTGCTCCATAGTAAATGAAGAGTTTTAGATGTATACATTATGTGGAATATAATGAATTATGATTATGAGACATTACTGGACTTTCCCTTCTATATTAAGGGTGATGGTTTATATGATGTGTATTGATTTATATTAGCTAAAGGAAATGTATTGAACAAACAAATATTGTATAAGTTGATTTCAAGTAATAAAAGATTTGTTATTGTAAGTGTGGCCCAATATATGAATTTATATAAATTATTTGTATGAACTTAATAAGTGTTCAGGTTTCTATCTTAGGCATGATTTGTATGTGCCATTAGTGATTGTATTTGAGATTTGTATGAGTTCTACAGATTTTCGGTGGCCTTAGGCTTACCTATGCCCTAAGACCGTCGCGGCTCTCAAAGTGGGTCATGACAGATATGATGATTGAGTTATGTTGATGAGCTATGACTGGTGTATAACGACTGTGGACTAGCTCATCACTCAGCACTATTACCAGTTGAGTTGGCGATGTATGGCTTAGGCCATTGATGGCTAGGACCCTATGTATTGGATCTTAAGAGACAGTCTTTGAATTAAGAGAGCTAGATATGGGGATTGGCTCTCCATTTTGAGGTTAGTGTGGTTCTTATAAACTAATTCCTATCCTTGGTTGATTGTGTGATTACTTGAATGTCTGGCATTATGCATGAGCATGTTTGACAATTGAGTGGTATGTTTTATTAATAACTATAGAGCTCATTGAGTCGAACGCTCACCCATGTTCAATATTTTTTTAGGTTGTAGGTTGAACTAGAGAAGTAAATTTAATTGAATTATTCATGTCTTTTATCCCTCGACAGTGAAGTATATTTGATTATGTTTCATTTATATAATTAATTTCATATTGTTCTGTATTATAAAACTCTAGAACTCCGCATTGTTATTTTTCGTTATCTGTAATTCTTTTTTGTTTGGTCAGTTGTTTAGTTTCTTGTATAAGCTTGATGAGTTTAGTGGATAGCTGAGCTTCCTCATTCTAGTTGTTATGATGTTCTGTTTAGCATGAACCGGATGATGATGATTTGATATGTTTGAGATTGCATCCCCGAGTGGCATTGATAAGATGTTTTGCACAGATTCTACTAAACATATGGGTCCATAGCCCTTATTTTATGATAGTTACAACTATCATATTGCAATTTTGTCATTTAGTGGTTAGTCATAGTTATTCTGAATTCCGAAAGCCTTATGCTTTTCCGTTCCCTGGTGCCGGTCATGTGCCCTTAGGGTCGAATCGTGACAATTATGATATCAGAGCAAAGGAAATTAATTTGATCCCTAGGAACTCTCGCATGTGAAGAATGACTAAGTGTGACTCTCCACCCAGGGGCTTATAGGGATGGTGGTGTAGTCATGCCCATGAGTACTCTGATAGGTACCTTTTGTTACCACCTTGAAGAGGGATTGTGGTAACACCTCGCCCCTTCATTAACGAGGACGATGATAGTATCCCGCTTCTAGTGACAATTATTATATCAAAGCAAAGATCCTGCAATCTCTAGCATGTTTAGAGTTGAGGAAGTCCAACATACAGAGTATAGGATTCCTTTTCGTCTTGTTGAGTCTCTCTTACTTCTAATTCAACATTATCCATATGCTATGATTTGTTATTGTTGCTATTTATGTTTATGTGTATGAAATTTGTACTTTTATAGGTATGGTGGATTTAACGACTTTTTCATACTAATGGTTGGTAATCAGAGGGCAGATGATGTTAGTGATACCTTTCCATCAATAAAGACTCTTCTAGATGCCAAGAGTATAAAAAGAGTATTAAGAAGGTAAGTACATTCATAAGAGGAAGAATCAGAAAGAAGATGACAGACATAGTCTCAAAATTCATATCAGTCAGACATGAGGTTTCACCTTAGTTTAGTAACACAAGTATGCAACTTATGCCAGAGAATCAAGTATTCTGATATCATTTGTTCCTTGGGATGTGTGAGTTAATAGACCATAAGCAGTTCTTTGTTTCGGCCTAATAGTTTGAGAGATAAGATGATTGGTACAGTTTTGGCAATAGTATTATGTGAGAGATGTCCTTAATTGATGAGGTGTGAGTATGAGTACCATACAGTTAACCTATTAGTATCGGTTTTAACCTTTTAGTAGATTTGGGCTTGTGTCATTTTTAGATGTAACCCCACTTAGATTGTAGGGTAATGGTATGATCAACCAGTAAACCTTCTATAAGTGAGGGTTAGGTCTGAAACGACTATCAAAGTGCTATAAGATAATTTGTGGAACCATATAGATCATTTAGTAGCTTTATTAAGTGTGAGAGTTAGCACATAGAGCTTATGAATTGGTAGAATTTTAAAAATGAATATGAGAAGATTGTATAAATAATATCTGATAATGTAATCATATTTTTAGGAGGGGTTCTAATGTGGATTAAGAGGATAAATGTATATTATAGGTTTATATCAATTATAAATGAATTTAGAAAGAAAATAGATTTATTAGAGATTACAATTTAGACTGTGAAATTTTGAGGATTTAGTACCAAGTAATTATTACTGATTGATGAAATATTTGGAGTTACAATAATATATATTAAGGAATGAGAATCTACATAGTTATTTAGCCTTTGGGGTTTTGCTTGATCTGATTGATTTTAAAGATGAGATTTATTATGCTGCTTTGGATAGCAGATTTATATTGATTGAGGAATGATTTTTCAGATTACTTGATGGTTTTGATGGTTATATGTGTTTTGTATCTTGGATGAGCCTTTGTATCACTATGTGCTATAATTTTAGTTTAGGCATAGATGTGTGAGATTAAAATTTTGGAGTATATAAATGGAAATGAATTGATTAGTGCACTTGGCACTACAGAGCATTAAGTGTTTATTTTGTTGGTCAATGATAGATTGTTATGTTTAAGAGTAAGATGATTATGAATGAGTAAGTATTTAAGGTTGTATGTCAGAGTGCGCAGTAGAAGCGTAGTGGTGAATTTGATTTAGATGTGAAGTGCTTGTTTTAGTTTGAAAATCCGAAGAGTATACGTGTGAAGTTGAAGTTGAGATGAGTGAGAAATATCACTTTATGTTTACCGTTGTTTGAGTTGGTCCTATATTATAATGTTTTGAACTTTTATTATCATAATGAAATGAGTATTTATGTTTCATATTTATTGACTATCTTTGATTTAAATTTGAGAACGAATTTTTCTTAAGGGAGAGAGAATGTAACACCCTGAATTTTTAATTAAATTAAATTTGGATATTATAAAAATTTATATTTAGTAAAATTAAATATGAAGATAATAAATTTTATATTTTGGTACTTAAATATTAATTTTTAAGAATTTTTAGAAATTAATTTTATATTCATTTTATTTTTAATAAATCTAAAAGTGATCATTTTTTAAGTTTTAATATATCAAATTGAAATATATTTTACAAGAAATTTAATGACTATTTATTTATAACTATTTTTTTTCCACGTGCAATGCACATGATTAGAACTATTATTAAACACGTGATTTTTCATAAGTTAGATGCATTATAATTATGTAAGCTACTAAATATTGAAGAGTACCTCTTTCAGAAGGTATAATTGCTAGAAATAGTGTAATTACTAAAAATAATGTAATGTAATGTAAGTCTAAAAAAAGTCAAGAATATAATTTATATAGTAGTCATATCTACATATGAGAAAGAGATATTAGAGATAAATATAATTACTTTTTTGAATTTGAATTAATGTGATAAAAGGATTAAAATAATATGTTAAAATTAGTTTTTTTATTTAATTTAAAAGATTTTAAAATTTAGATAAATATATCATTTGTAAGAGTAGGGATTTAGTTAGTTTAACGATATATTCCAATGGAAAAATAGATAAAGGTAAATCTGTCAATAAATTAAAATTTTATACCCATTTATGTCCAAAAATGTTTTCCCTTGATAAGAACTTTTATATAGTATAGATTTTTGGACATAAAATGAATTTTCTATAAATTTTTAAAGATTAAAAAAAAAGGACCAACCAGAGATTGTCACGTGGCAGCCTCAGGCTAGTTGCCCAGAAAAAGATAGCATCTACAAAGGGGAAGGAGAGAGAGAAGAAAGGGGAAGAAGGAAGAAAGGAGAGAGGGAGAGTTGGGCAGCTACCACATTTTCGCCCATAACTCCGTCACCAAACCTCCAATTGATGAACCGCCAGTTGGGTTGGAAAGCTAACATTCAGACAAAATCAACAAGATAAGAATCACTTCGATCAGACATCGGATGGTGCTAGATGTGTGTCCAAAAATTATTGCTGCAAATTCTAGTGAACTCCAGCGACTGAAACTTTAAACAGTCATATCTCCCTCCTCCGAACTCCAATTCAGGCAATTCAAGATGTGTTGAAATCATATCTTCACAAGATTTTTTTAGATACCTGTTGGGTTATGAGAGAATTATCGGAGTGAGAGAAAATAATTGGTGAATCCAGCAACTTTTCGACGAGATTCTAGCAAGATTCCGGTGAGTTAACCTACAGCTCCTACACATTTGAACTATTGAGTTCATTACCTTTCCAACACCACCATCCACATTTAATTTGGACACCGAAATCCAGCACATTTGAACTCTTGAGTTCGTTACCTTTCCAACACCACCAGCCACATTTTATTTGGACACCAGAACTCTCTCGAATGGTGGTACGTGCAGCGGCCGCTGAGAACTCCAGCGAAACTCCAACGAGCCAAATTTCGAGCGGTTTGTTTTTAACTCACAGGAGTTGTTTTCAAAGTTACTTTTGCGAAATTTCACTCTGGTAAGCCCGAAACAAATTATTCTCAGTTAAGTATTAATTTTTCAGTGACCGTTAATTTAAGTAAATTATTTATAAATTCATGAAATTTGAGTTATAAATTTATGAATGAGTTTAGATAGTTATAATTATAATTTTAGTAAATTATAAGCAAATGAAAATAATATTGTATGAGTTTTATATTGTTTTAAGTTGAATATTGAAATGAGATATTTATATGATTTTTCTTCAAAATATATGATTTAAAGGAATTAAATGATTTAAATTGATTTTTATATGGTTTATAAATTAAAATAGTTTTATTAATAAGAAATTTTACTATACATACATAAATTATTAGAAAGATTTGAGAAAAGAATTTCGTAAAGGAAACACTTATAAATTATTTTTTAAATAAATTACTTTAAAAAAATATTTTAATGATTGAGATTGTTGTAATAATTGCAGAATATGGAGGTCCAGAGAGGAAATTAAGTTGTTGTGGATTGACTTGAGCTTTGAGAGCTATTTAGAAGTGCTTATTTCTTTTGTCTCAGCGGGGGGAATGTCTTAGTTATAAGGGAGACTCTACCGAAATTTTAATAGAATCTTAAGAGTCATTTGGGTTCAAATTTAAAGGTTAAAGTTTGGGTTGTTCTTGTTCTAATATTCCTTATTTGTTATCCAGTATAGGTGTTTCAGGCGTCTTCTTAGTTATTAGACAACTAACACTCTGAAGAGAGTTAGTTGGGTTTCCGTCAAGTTTGTGAATTATATAACTTAATATAACCATTCAATTTCCCTTATTTATTTAATATTACACTTGCATACATGCAGTGATTGTTTGTATACTATATATATATAATTATCATTATTAGCATTAGATTAGAAAAGTATGATGAATGTTGGTGCCATAGAAAGTTTTTATAATTATAAATGTTGCATATTACTTGTGGGTGTTCGGATAGAGTTAGGATGACATAAGACCACACATGATTAAGATTATGGTTACGATATGATGATTGAGTTATGTTGATGAGCTATGACTGATGTATGACAATTGCGAGCTTGCTTATAGCTCAGCACTGCTGCTAGTTGAGTCAGCGCTGCGTGGCTTAGGCTAGTGACAGCTGAGAACCTATGTATTGGATCTTAAGAGACAGTATTTGAATTAAGAGAGCCAGATAGGGGGATTGGCTCCCCAGTTTGAGGTCAGTGTGGTTCCTATCAACTAATTTCTATCATTGGTTGATTATGTAATTACTTAACTGTTTGGCATTATACATGAGCATGTCTAACAATTGAGTAGTATGTTATATTGATAACTATATAGCACATTGTGTCGAACTCTCACCCCTGTTCAATATTTTTCCAGGTTGCAGATTGAGTTTGAAAAGTATATTTAATTGAGTTATTCATGTCTTTCATCCTTCGGCAGTGAAGTATATTTGATTATGTTTCAGTTATGTAATTAATTTCATATTGTTCTGTATTAGAAAACTCTAGAACTCTGCATTGTTATTTTTTGTTATTTGTAATTTTATTTTGTTTAGTCAGTTATTTAGTTTCTTGTATAAGCTTGATGAGTTTAGAGGATAGTTGAGCTTCCTCATTATAGTTATTATGATGTTCAGTTTAGCAGGAATCGAATGATGATTATTTGATATGTTTGAAATTATAGCCCCGAGTGGCATTGATAAGATGTTTTGCACAAGTTCTGCTAAACAGGTAAGCTCATAACTCTTATTTTGTGACAGTTACAGCTGTCATATTGCAGTTTTGTCATTTAGTGGTTAGTCAGACTTATTACGAGTTTCGAAAATCTTATACTTTTTTGTTCCCTAATGCCGATCACATGCCCTTAGAATCGGGTTGTGACAGGAAAAAAAAAAAAAAGTTAACTTGGTCTGAAAATAGTTTTATTTTCTCCTCATATCTAAACACAAGAAAGGAACTTAGAAAAAAAAAAAAAAAAGTTAACTTGGTCTGAAAATAGTTTTATTTTCCTCTCATATCTAAATACAAGAAAGGAACAAGTTCCTTTCAAATTTTTGTTTCCTTTCCCCTTTATTTTTCCAAACACATGGTTAATATTGAAGTTCCTAACTAATAGAAACAATATAAATACCTCAAATATAAATGATAAAATTTAATATTATAAAATAAATAGTAGTGTTAAATCTTTAAAAAAAAAAAAAAGAAAGAAAGGGGAGGGGGGAGCCAAAGGGTACAAAAAAAAACTATCATGTGTTTTTTTTTTTTTTTTCTCCATTAGAAATTTAAGTACTAAATTCACTAATAGTATTAATATTTGATTGTTTGATATACAATATAAATTAAGAAAATATTTTCCTCTATCATGGGATTTCACCAGATACTATTAGGACCCACTTTTAAATTATATTTTAATTTTAATTAATTATAAAATTTTAAAAATATTTTTAAAAGAAAAAGGAAAATGAATTTTAGAAAATTAAAATTTTTCCTAAATCTCATGTCTCACTCATACAAAAACAAAATTTTATACACTTTTTAGGAAAACAAACATATTCATATATCACATAAAATCTCCAATTTAATAGTTATGTTACATAATAACTTGTGAATATTCCAATTTTGATCTCACAAACAATAATAGTGTCATATAGTCATTAAAGTAAATATTTTTGTGTTATTTTTGGATTTGTTTGGTTTAACTTCAAAAAATAGTGGACTTTTTTCATCACTAAACAATGGAGGTAATGACACGTATGTCAATTAGCAATGAATTTTAAATCTGTCACTAATTCATAGCTATTTTGCAACATATTTGAAATTCGTCCTAATTTTGAACATGTCTCCATATTTGGGCACCGATTTCTTATTTAGGTTTAGCTTCAAAAGTAATCTATTGCTAGTTTTGAACTCGTTTCCATATTTGGACGCCAATTATTTTAAGTTTTAGAGCCAAAAGTAATTCAACAGCATATTATAAATCCATTGTTTTTTTTTTTTTCGACATTATTCCTTCTCTAAATTAAGGTGCTAAAATGTTGCGCCATATATTACCGATATAATATTTTTATCATTAGTTCTGTCATAATTTCGTCGCTAATGTGAACATAAGATTTTGATATCAATTTGTCACTAAATTTCGCTAATTTGCGAAGGATAATTATCTATGGTTAATTTTCATAGTTAAAATGCAGTTTTCATGTAGTGCACTTGATATGAAAGCCTTGAATATATAAAATATATGTTTTATTGTAAGGATTTGTATAACCCATTGAGCTAAGAAGATAAGTCAGATGATAAAACTGAAAAAACTTGGAACTTTGAGGATCAAAATGGTTGTTGCGATAATTTGACAATATATTAAATCAATGTTTGTTTCAACATGTGACTATAGAGGCCAACTCCTAAAAGCTATGTGGAAGAAGCTTGAGTCGATGTATGAAAAGAAGACTGCCTCAAAAAAAGTCGCCTTTATGAGGAGGTTAGTCCAATTGCAATACAAAGATGGAAAGAATATGTAGGAGCACATGAATGAAATTCAGGGTATTGTTAGAGAAGAAAAGAGTTGAATTTTTTTTAAATTGAAAGAGAAAGAGAAATGAAAATAAGAAAAGTTGGAAAATAATTTTTTAAAATTGAAAACTATGGTGTAGAAAGAGAAAAAAAATATATATATTAATATAATTTTTAATTCAGATTTTGATTTTTTTTATTTTCATATAATTACAACTAAAATTATAAATTGAGACAAATTTGACAAATTAAAAGTTATAGAAAATTGAAAAAAAATTATAAATTAAGATAGAATTTGACAAAAAAAAAATTAGACAAAATTTTATTTATTAACGTGTATAGTTTTAGGTCTATAAAAAATTTATTACTTTATTTATATATTAAAGGTGAGCATCAATTTCATTAAAAAAATTAAATATTCTTAGATCCAATCACTTGTCCAACGCCTAATTTCAGACTTTCCATCCATCAAGGTCAACACTTTCATTCAATGAAGTCAACACTATTCCATCCATCAAGATTAACACTTCAACTCAGCGGGATCAGCATCATTCCTTCTAGTAAGGTCAACACCTCTATTATGCGAGGTCAACATTGTTCCATTCAGCAAGATTAACACCTCCAATCAATGAGGTTCGCATTGTTCCATAGTGCAAGGTACTGCACCTACGTACTTCCAATACCTACTGAGAACCACTATCTTAACTCATTACGTGTATCCTATCAAATCTTATCTTATTCTATCCATTTATCTTACCTCTGCTTCTTTCAAGGAAAGTACACAATAATACACTCTGAGCAAAATTAGGTTTTAGCCTGATGGGAGCTTTTGGCCTTGGACGCTCCAGTCCGAACCATATCGAAAAAAAGGCCCATAATAAATAAATAAAAATTCATTATCTAAGTTATATTATCAATGTTCTTACAAAACTTTCAAAACATACAATTTAATTAATAGATGTGATTAAAATAGTATTTTTATAAAATTTGATTCCTTAAAATATCATAAATGAAAAAAATCAATAATTTAAATGAAAAAAATATGTGAAAAATTCAACAAACCTTTAAAATTTAATAAATAATATAAAAATTAATGGAGGAGTTTTTTTTTATAAAAAAAGTATATAAAAAATCTAAATTCTACTATAATAAGATATCTTTATGCAATAATAATAATGATAAAATTAAAATCTAACTATTAATACATCAACCTTTTTTTATTGTTTACTAGTTCAATATATTGGTTAATTAAAGTTCTTTCTAATAAATAAAAATTTCAATTTTAATTTATACTAATCAATTTAAACTTAAACTTCACTGATAAAAAATATTTATTATAATATTTATAATTATTATTATAATAAAGTGACTATAAATGTATTATTATCATTATTTTTATATTATAATATTTTAAGCTCATTATATAAATTACAATTTCATAATAAATTATGATTAGATTTATTATCAATATTAACATCTAATAAATTATTTATAAAATAAATATTTTTATATATTTAATTTGATTTAACTTTTCATTTTTCAATTGGAATTTTTTTTTTTTTTTCAATAGAGGTTTGGTTTTTAGAATTTTTGAGCTTTGAGGGGAAGGAAATCGAACTTTGATCTTACTTAGAGGGTGTATTCAATTTAAATTTTTAAATATATTTATAGATTTTTAATAACTTTTGTGAAGTTTATAAATTTATGAATGACTTTCAAAAATTTTATTTTAAAATATTTTTATAAACATTAATAGACTTTTATAGATATTAAAATTATGAAAATTATTAGCTGGTAAATGTAAACAAAGATGGATAGATGAAAAATCTAAAATTGCAATATTTGTCTGTATCGAGATTGGCAAAATGGTCACATACTGAGACAGTGAATGCTTCTTCATCCTTCACAAAGTTGACAATTGTGGCACTGTCCAAAACTTCCACACTCATTTTTTATGCTTAATTTGGAGAAAAAAAAAAAAGATAGAAAGAAATTATAGAAATAAGTGAATGGTTTAAAGAAGATTTGATTTTGATGATGAAAAGAAGTTGGGTTTGTATGTTATATAGTTGAGGAAAAGAATTGCAACTACAACCATGAACGTATTGAATCACTATGCATTATTGCAGACCGCGTGTTTGTACCTGGTTTATGAAACAAAACTTTTGCTTTTGCTTTTAGTGGCCTGTTTTTTCTCTATACCTTTGGTACTGGTGAGATTGTAGAAGCTAGGATTTGAGAGGGAGATAGAGAATTAAGGTAAAAAAAAAATCTACTGAAATTTTGAGTGGAAGTGAAAGAAAATTATTAAAATTTTTTATTTATGCCACTACATAAAAAGTTAGTAAAAACATATAAAAGTATGTTATTTGTAAAAGTTAATGACTTTTTAAATATCTGTTTACTTTTATACACTTTACAAAAATTATAATTAAATATCCCATGATTTCTATATATTTTTTTAAAAATTATTATTGAATACCTATTGTCTTTTATAAAATTTTAAAAAATTAATATTAAATACCGCATTATTTTTTAAATCCATTAAAATCTTTAATTTTCTATCCATCCTCTTGATATAATTCACCTCATTAGTATGTGCAAGCATTTGCTATTAGATTATGTTTAGGCGAATAGGCGTGCATTCCTATTTATTTATGGCTTTTTATTAAATTAAAATATGACTTGCTATATAGTTACTTTTTAAGTTTTTGTGGATCCCACTTTTATACCAATAATTATAATATAGGTTCTTGAAAATGATTTGACATTAAATTGAGTTTATCATATAAAAAATTATCACTCTTTAAATTAATTGTTAAACATATTTAATATATTATTATTTTTCTTGGATTAAAAAAATTAAATAATATATGAATTTAATTAAAAAAATTAATAAAAAAAAGCTTGATCGTCGGATCCTATAGGATCAAGCGACCAAACTTTATGGAAGGCGTCTAAAAATCAACAAAAGGTGCCTCCTTTGGTATTTATTTATTTATTTTAGTTTTTTTAATTATATTTAGTTATTTTTATTTATTATTATTATTTAAAATGAATATGAGTAACTTATTAAATATACCTTTTACTTATTTAATATATATTATTAAATATAATTATTAAATATATATATAATAAATAATAATATTATTTTATAATTCTATATCAATAAAAATTAGAAATACAATGAAACTAATATTTTTCACTAATCAATTTAATTTGGAATACATTAACATATTTTCCAAAATTTTCAAGAAGCTCTATTTTTAATAGATCAATTTAATTTGAAACGAAAATATGTAAAAAATAGAAGGTTAGAGTAGATTAACATTTTAGCAGGTAAAAGATTTTCAATACAATGGTCATGAATAAAATAAAATAAAATATTATAGATATAATAATTATAAATATTGACTCTATGAAAATTAGTTCAAAAAAATAATCCCATATTAAAAAAAAAAAATTGCGGTTTGAATGAGGATATATAAGTATAAAAAAAATCTATAAATCCACTGTACTTTAAAATTTTGGATTGAGATAAAGTGTGAAGTTCATCAATATATATATACATAGAAATTAAGGAGTTGAATTAATTTTTTGTTCAATTTGAAACCTCTCTGTCAATTCATACTAACATAAGTTAAAAAATTTAATAGACTGGAATTTTGGAATCACTTTATATTTTTAAATAATAAAAATTTAAATTACAAAATAATTATATTTTTAAATAATAAAAAAATATTAAAATTATAAACTTAAAAATTTAAAAAAAAAAATTGAAAGGGTTTGAACTTATCAAACCCAGATCTGGGTTCATCAAACCCCCCAAAAAAAAAAAATAAAAATAAAAATTGAAAGGGTTTGATAAGGTCCATCGTCCAGTAGCCATAGTGGGTAGCGAATCACCCAATCGGCGACGCATCAGGTGCTTTTGTCTGACTTGTAATCATGGTTTTAATATATTTTGAGATGTGCACTCAAGGTGTTTGTGAAAATTTCTCAGTGCTTTTAATTCAGGTGGTGCTGGTGTTTAAAAAAGGGCAATTGGGTTCCTTCTAAAGGAGCTTCAATTGTGATTTGTTATGTAGGATTTTGATCAATTTTATTGTTTCTGCATCTGGGTACTTGCCCTTTTTGTTTTTGGTTTTGGTTGCATCTGGGAAATTATGTAGCTTGATTACAGTTTTTGATGTCAACCAGACCCATTTCCCAACTTCAAACTCATGCTTCTGCGTACTTGCCCTTTTTATTTTTTTAATTTTTTATTTTTTTGAGAATTTTAAGTTTATAATTTTAATATTTTTATTATTTAAAAATATAATTATTTTATAGTGTGTCTCACAATTTCATTTTACCAAAATTTTTAATTTCCTGTTAGGATGAATTGACGAAGAGGCTGCAAATTGAACCAAATTGAAGGGTTGAAGTTCATAATTTGGGTTATTTGATTTGGTTATAGTATGAAAATTATAAGCATGAAAATTCTAATTTCATCTCAGCAACTGAGCTAAACTAGTTTCGGTCTGATTTATTTATTTATTTTTTTTGTCCAGTCTTGTATGTTTCTTTTTAATTTTATATTTATATGTATAGATAGGATGGTTAGAGCAAGATTGCTAAATCTATAGTTTTTTTTTTTTTTTTTTTTTTTTTTGGCTTTACAATGAAAATTTATTGATTTTAGCCATATAAGAATTTTTATCTT
>CATKHJ010322854.1:0-16144 GCA_949750685.1 Vernicia montana
TTCGTTTTCATGATTCAATTTCTTTACTTAATTGCATCAATCAAAGATTACCTACTAACAACAACAATACTAAATAAATTTATTAGTAGCAATAATATTTTGCATCATCAAAATCACATATGAAACCTTGGGGTCAACAAATCCTATTTAAGCCATTTGATAATATAAGTTATATTGCAAACAATGAACTGTTTGAACGTACTATGTTTACGGAATGGATGAATGCTAATTCCATTTATGAAGATGCTATGATTCTTACATATGTGGAATTCCCAATTAAATGGGTATGGAAAAATAAAGAAAAAATATGGACTAGAAAGAAAAGAGGTCATACTATTGGTAGAATTGCTTATGTGCATCCAAGTTCTAGTGAACTTTATTATCTTAGAATGCTTTTAAACATTGTTAAAGGCCCTAAAACTTTTGTGGAAATTAGAACTGTTAATGGAGTGATTCATCCTACATTTCATTCTGCATGTTGTGCATACGGTCTAATAGGAAATGATGTGGAATGGGTTAATGCAATGGAAGAAGCTATTTTATGTGCTACATCTTTTCAATTGCGTCATTTATTTACAATTCTTATATTATTCTGTGAAGTTGTTGATCCCAATAAAATTTTTAATACTTTCTGGAAACATTTTGCCGATGATATTAGATATGAATTGCATAATGATCTAGAAATTCCACTTTCATCTATTTATGAAGTGTACTTAAAAAATAGAGTTTTACTTGAATTAGAAAAAATTTTCAACAAGAATACAACTTTTTTAGCATATTATAATTTACCTTTGCCTGATAAATCATTTGTTGGTGATATTGAAAATCGTTTGTGTCACAGCCCAATTCCGCAACTGTGATGATCCTAGGGCATGGGTAGGCATAAGGCCACCGAAAACCCGTAGAACCCTTCTCATCGCATAAATTACATTTCATCTAGAACAACTCATACTAATCCCAAGATCAGAACCTGAACTCATGCATATACACATGTACATCTATCTCATCATATCACATACTCAAACATATACTTACTTGTAATCTCATGAACTTATAATTCTCATAAGACAATATATAAAAATTATCCATAATTGCCATAAAGGCCAAAAGAATAGCTCTCTCTCTTACACACATGGAGCACTAAAGTATCTCAATTACATACAAAATAATGAAGAAATTACATTTATCAAGGTGGTACTTTGGGGAAGAAAATGCTTGAAGAACCGAACTGATGAACTTCTAATCTCCTGTAAAATGGAATCACTAATGAGATAAAGCAGTGAGTAACGAATATACTACCATACTTGTGAGGTTAGGTCACTCAAGGCTAGCTCACAAGGATAGTAAGGCTCATACTTATCAAATAATTTACAATATAGCAAATGAGGCTCATACACTCATAATAATCAATAACTCATGATATACAAGAATAATCATGTACATAGCTCATGAAAAAAGTCATAACTCATAATAAATGGATATAGATATCAAGCTCGTAATATTTGGAGCAGAGGCACTTTATTAGCATGCTCACCTCGTAAATAAGAGTAGAGGCTGGATTAGCATACTCTTGCTCGTAATAAGAGTAGAGGTTTAATAACATACTCTTGCTCATAATACATGAAATGGATCAAATTTCACATCTAGGATAATTTACCCTTCTTAGATAGGAATAGGATATTATACCCTATCCATTGAGTTATAATGTGCACAAAGTCTAATGATTAACCCACATTAGTAGGGGATTTCTATACCATTAAGGGTTATCAATATATATATATAAGCATTTAAGGTTTTCATACTCGTAGGCATATAAATATTATATGAATCTCGTAGATTTTGGATTCTCATGAAACAACATAATACAACAATGTGTGTGTGTATACTCATACACTCATACTCATGGTAGCTTATAAAGAAATTAGGTTTTATGCCTTAGAAAATTAAATACAAGAATAGTAGTATATTTTCTACTCACCTTAAACCAAAAAGAATGCTCTATACTCAATGGAAGTCCTCAATCACATCAATTCCTCATGATCCTCATGATCTCCAATATGACTTCTAAGAGGAACTATACACATAACACATATAATTTATCAAAACACCTAGCCCATGCTCTTAAAATCACCATACTCATGATAGATTCATAATTTCTAACTCTATTCCCTTCCCAAACATGAAATATAACAATGGAAAAGAAGAACTCAAAAATAACAAAATCCTAACTCACCTCTTCAATAGATGCTTCAAGAAATGGAAGAAGGAATGGACAATGCAACCCTAGATCCCTTAGATGAAGCAATTAATGAAGTCTCTAAGCTTTTAATATGAGTTGGTGAGTGATTCTTTGAGATAAAAAAAGGTTTGGAGCTATGAAATTTCGAGTGAAAATGAAATGGGGCTTTAAATTTCTATTTAAAGCCAATTTTCAGATTCTGCCCTCGATGCGAGTTGCGGTCGCGACATGCTCATCGTGATCGCGATTACCTTATCGCAGGCGCAACCTGAGCATTGTGGGCGCTACAGCTATTGTTCACGCGACTGTTCATTCTGATATCCAAATCAGGCAGAAAAGTTCGCGGTCTATGTTGTGGTCGCAACATTGGACGCGAAATCAATATCGCGGTCGCAACTTATGCCCTACAGCTCTCCTCCAGGAAATTCTCCTTCAATTCTAAAATTTAAACTTTAACTCATTCATACATCACTTAGCACACACATTTTACTCATAATACTCATGAACACAACTTCATAGCTCATTTACATGATCAAACAAACATATACATGAACTTGGAGTATTACAAGGGGCCTTCACAATAACATCTCCACGTTGGGTGCCACATATGAGGCCACATACTCAGGGTAGATCTCCTTCAATGTAATAACCCATATTTTTTTTTATAAAGAAAAAAGGATATTATATATATATGGTGCTTGATTGGTCCATTTTGGACCAATCTTTTTTAATTGTTTCGACAAGTAATAGAGAGAGAGAAAGTTGCAGCTCAAATCACCACCACCCAACCACCATGGGCCGACATGCACTACACCTAGAGGAAGAGCAGCCACTGACAAGCCAAGTTGTAAAGTCTCGCCACTGGATGTGAGCCCATGCATCATCCAATTAGCTCGCCATGGTGAGTTTCAGACAACTATTCTGGCTGACTCCGACCTCCATTTTCAACGAGGTTTGTATGGTTGAACTCCTCACTCTTCAGGCTTTTATTTGATACCCATTTTGCCTAAAATGATTCACTTTGATTTTGACCAGAATCCTGCGAAGACCGAGGCTGTCGACGCCAATCTTCGACAATCTCTAGTGAGTGAGGGAGAGTGATCTACATTTATGGATTTTCCATTTCGATATGAGTCTGTTGATATCTGTTTCACTGTCAACTGTCGCCGATGATATATAGTTTTCCGTTGATCTTTCGATGAGTATTGTTTGATAGTTCATAAATTAGTTTCTGGCAGTTATTTGATGATTCTATATAATTAAGTTAATATGAATTAGGATTATTAACAAGGCTTAAGAATTCATAAGTTGAATCGAGGAATTAAGTTATCTGATTTAAGGTTCTTAGAATCTTATTTGATATGTGAATTGAGAATTTCATATATAGGCTTAGGTGAGCCAAAGATTTGATGAGCTACATGCAATTGGGACAAATTGAGTTTGACTGAAAAAGACATAGTGAGTGAGGTAAGTTATGAAATGCAAGTTTGTAATTCTTTTGTTCTTCTCTTTATTGTACACTGCATTTGTTCATGAGGTCAATTGGACCAAAACCAAATTCTTTGTTATACTTCATTGAATAATAATATAGTCAATTGATTATAAGAATCCATAAGTTGTGAGACCTATATATTTATATATCCTTTAAACCCTAAACTCAAATGCATATATGTTCCTTTGATTTCAATATTTATTTTATAAATATGTCATTTGATCTCAATACCCAAATCACATGTTTTGATGAGTATTAAATTCCATTTGTATAATTTTTTCTTTGATAATATGTTCTATTTGATACTAAATCTAATTGTATATAAATTTCTTGATTCTAATATCTATATAATTATAATTACTTTAAAACATATTTGTTCAAGATCTATATATGTTCTAGAATCTATTAAATCCTAAAATGTACTTTTATGATCCATTTGAATCCTAAGAACCCTATAATCCAAATATTCATTTGTATATGATTCGCTTGATAATAAGACGTATATGTATAAATTCTATTGAAGCCAATTAGGCAGATAACTATGATTTTTGGTAATGATGAGGCCATTAGGCCAATTGATTGTTATTGATATGATCCTATCGAACCATAACCAAGCCTAAGCTACGCTTGACATAACGCCTATGTTAATGGAAGATAATCCATTAGACCGTGTGTACCGATGACTCGACTGATAGAGTCAAAATATCAGTGTCCTACTGTCACATCCTGTCTTTGAGATGTGATGGTCCTAGGGCATAGGGAGACATAAGGTCACCTAAACCCGTAGAACCTCCTACTATATGCTATACTAAGCACATTATACAGTGTACACACATATCCAGGATCATAACCTGTAAATCCATATTCAGATTTTTTGACATATCATAGGAAGATATCAATGTATATAAATAGAATCCAAATACTGTAGCATTCGTATTACCTATCTTCATTCCTTTATAGCAGTTATCAGTCATGATATCCAATATCATCATATTATAATTACAAACCATTATTAGTATTTTCTAAGATTTAATAATAAATTCTAAAGACCATAATGATCATGGAGCTCTAGATTTAACTCTTTGAAAGACAATAATGTTACAATTTTGAAATCAAAATAACCATTAACAATGGAAATCCCAAGCGGAGAAATTGAGGTTGAGAATTACCTTGTTTGACCTCCAGTATTGCCTAAAATAATAAACCACTAAAGGGTGAGTTATACTCAGTGAGAATGTAATACTTTAACATAATATGCTGGCAAGAAATATATTTTTCAGAGATAAAAATTCAAAATAATCTGGTGTCAATGAAGGGTTACCATTCAGGTATGCAATAGAGATTTCATTTATAAATAATTTAGCAGAAATCAATGGAGTTTGGAAACGGTATGTTTCCCACATGTAAATAACTGGAGTGGCGGCTAATGCCTCGCTCACCCATAAATAGTAATACAGAGCGTAAAACTGATCAGGTCTCACGGCTAGGACCACCCCTCCTAGCTGAGGCGGATATGCTCACCCTATCCGCGGGCTTTCTACCATATCCAGAAGTCCGATGTATTAACCCACATCAGTAAGGGGATTTCTACTTATCAGGAATATCAGGTAAAGAAAGTTCATAATATATGAACCATAAATTATATGCAAATCTAATACAATATCAATGAGGTTTTGTAATTTCAACAATGGCTTCAAATGAACTTTAGATTGTTCAATTAAATAGGTAGTATAACAGTTATAACAAAAGTTATCAATGAATTAGCTGATATGCCAAAGGCCATTGGTGAAATAGCAATTAGGCCAAAGGCCATCAATAAAATAGCAATAGGCCAAAGGCAATCAATAGATTAACTGGTAAACCAAAAGCCAACAATTATGACCCTAGCTTAAAGGTTTGAGTATCAATGGTTGTTAATATTTATATGAAATGAGAGCTAGGGCTTTCAATGATTAATACATATTGAATGGGTGGCAATTCAAAGGCAACGCCCATACCATATTAAAATACTACATACTCACATTTTCTCCTTTTTTCCAATATTGCATTTAGCACAACAATACAAATATTCCTTTACTTCCTCGGCACTTTTCTTGCCTTAACCTTTAAGTTCTACAATCAATTGTACCGTATAATTTATACTTTGACCATTACTAAATAATTCACTTAATTTAACTTATCTTAATTCTATTATTAATCATAATAGATTTAGCTTAAAATACACTATGACAATTCTACTAACAATAATTATATCGAGTTTATTTCAATATGCAATACACATGTATGCACATTTTATAATTTATAATATACCTTTATTCATTTTCATATAATGGTCGAATAGGCCTAGAAGTTAAATTTCAATACTTTATTCATTTTCATTAATCTCATTATCATGATTCGATAAGTCTTTGTACTTTTATCATTTCATTCTAAATTCATCATATTCATACTATGAAAACTTAATTGATTAACTTTAATCACATTAAAGATCAACTTCATTGATCATATGGTGGTACTAAAATAATATATTTTCTTGTATCCTTAATCAAGCAAGTATAACCTCTCGGTACTGTTTCTATCATAATTTGTGTTCTACTAAACCAAATGGATTAATTATTTTTTCATATCAAAATAGATATATAAATATACAACATATGTAAAATTAAGCTTAAATATGTTCTACGCAGGATAGGGTGATCATTCAAAGTCTGTTATGTTTCTGTTACAGCGACAAACTGAGTATACTTTACTTTTTTAGCTACATCTCATTATTTATAAATCTAAATGTAAATTCCTTTCACCAGTATTTATTGCACATATAAATTATCATTTCTTATGTTTTGAGTTTGGTATAATTTTGCCTTTAAGGTCATCAAACTTGTCGTTCAATCAAGATTGCCTATTAGATCATCAATCCAGGTTAATTTTAGTTCAAGCAAGATATCTCCTTATACACATTAAATATTACAAATTCCTTTTACTGGAATATACATGAGATATATATCTACAACTTTCATGTTTTGACTATATTAATATTCAGAATCTAACTTATTCAAAAAGAATCCACAAATTCCAGCTTTTTAAGTAACTTAATCTCTTATAATCCTCAATACAAAACTCTAACTCCTTCAATCAACAAACCCATCAAATTTGATCAATTTTCCCATAATATACAACCATATTCAAGCTAATTTTTTTCATGATTTTAAACAATTAAATATTTTTTCCAATAAACCCAAATGGACCGAAGCAACAAAGAATGAAAGGGAGAAAAATTCTTCATCAAACCAATAAACAACTCATTACACATGCTTAAAATGAAGAAAGAAATTAAGTTTGTGAAGAGTTAACCTTGAAATTCTTGATCTTGGCTTTGATGGTGGAGTAGCTGAAATTATTGCGATGGGATGGGAGGATAGTTTTAGTTGTTGGATAGAAATGAATGGAAGATGACTAATTTTGCCTTAAATATTATTACTTAGAATTTGGATAGTGGAAATTAAATCAAGAAATCAAATGGCTCATATTCATTCTTATCTTTATAGATTTTATTGAATATTTATTCATAATAATAATAATAAAATTTATGCTTATATATATAAGAAAATAAAATTTACATGTGCTAATTTCTATTAGTCAAATGTGGGACCCACACTTAAACCTTATCTTCCATCATCTTGTTAATAACTAAGTTACTTAAAAAAATATTTACAAGGCTTCCACCAAGCCCCCTTGGCTGAACTACTCTAGTGAAGTGGGGTGAGATCCACTTTCACTTATACAATAGAAATTTTAATATTTCTTATACTTAGTGATTTTGACAATTTTGGCAATTTACCTATATTTAGCACATATTATCATATCCATTCACTTTAATATTCATTATTCAATTCATTCATATCCATCATATTTTTAGCAACATATGATCATATTACTCAAAATATAAATTCATTCAAATTCATTTAGACACATTTAAGTATACCAAACTTAGGTTTGGTCATACTAGTATAATAAGTCTTTGCGTTCTTTTTCTAGGTTCTCATACATAATATTTAATAGTTAGGAGAGTCTAGGGTATTAAACCTACCTAGGGAGGGCTCTTTACCCTAGGAGTATACTCGGCCAAGTATACGAAGCAAGGAGAAGTTACTGCCTTGATGGATTACGAGGGTTCATGGGGTCTGTGGTGCAGTCCTACCCATGTTTTGCTGATGGATATGATGTTGTTCTGTGTTGATGGATAGTCATTTGGTGACCTTCTTTCATGGCACATATATTATATATTTATTGAACTCATAATATATTTGATATGTATATGCACATGTGACCCTATGAACCATTGATAAATATATGTTAATACCATTGTTTATTGACACATTGACTATTTGTAAACCTCATAATTCATATGCATTTCATACTTACCGAGTTAATGACTCACCTTTTTGTTTATGGATTTCAAGTTATAGATTGAAGATTATAGTAGCTATAAGTTGAGCTATAAGCTAGAGCTCCATGATCTCCCTTCTCTGTCAAGAAGCACAATGTATAAATTTATACTTTATAATTGTATATGCAATTGTTATGATTCAATGTTTATATTTTTAGATGCTTTGTAGTCATTGGAAGTCATAGTTGTATATATGCCAAAGGTTCATGTGTTGCTAGGATATTATTGGACTTTTCCTTGTATTTGGGATGATAGTATGATGATGATTATTGATACTTGTAAGAGGTATGTAATATGCATATGACTCAGGTTATGATCTTGGGAAGTGACTTATATGTGATTATTGATAATTGTATTTGAGATTAGATGGGTTCTATAGGTTTTCAGTGGCCTTACGCCTACCCATTGAAAGGAGAGTGATTCCAATCGGATGCGGAAGCGTGGTGGCGAGATGAAATTTCAAACATTTCAAATTTTCACTTCACCAATTGGTAGGCCCAATTTCCATTCAAATTATCAACTAATTTGTGTGTAGAACACATATGTAAAGAAATAAGAAGGAAAGAGTAATCTAATTACCTCTTGAATAATCCTCCTTTCTTTAAAAAAGAGCTCCCCAAGTGTGAAGCCTCTAGATCATCCACACCTAGTTCACCTTCAAGTTTTCTTGATTGTTCTTAAATCCCTCTCTTGGTGGTCCAAATTTGATTCAAGATCATCACTTGACAAACCAACCTTTGGATGATTAAGTTTCTTTTAATTGTTTTAGACTAAACCAATTCCAATTGCAAACAATTTTTCTTTCACAAAGAACTAAGAAAAGAATTTGAAGATTAAAAGAAAATATGAAGAAACTTTTTCTTCTTTTCTTTTCTCTCTCAAATCTCTAATCTAAAATTGTTTCAAGTGAAATTGTGTTCATGTGATGAAGATAATAAAAACTCTTAGCTTTTATATCTTCTCAATTCTTAACCCTTAAGACTTCTCAACTCTTAGCTCTTAAGTTTTCTCTTTTAGCTTTTTCTCAACCAATGGTGAAGTAGCAAAGTTGGACTTTGCTATTACAAATGGTGAAATGATCATTTTATCCTTCTAAAAGATTTAATGGACATTTCTATTAGCTAAAAGAAATAATTATAATTTTGACCCTTAGTGTATATTCTCTAACTCCTAAACCCATCCAATAGGCTTAAGAATAGTGAATTTTCTCTAAACCCTAAATTGCCTTTTTCTATATCACATATGGGCTTTGGCCATATCTTATATGTTTAGGGTTTTCACTAAATTTAAAATTAATTCTTTGATTTAGTCCAAACCCTTTTTCAATTTAGTCCTTCTTATTCCCATACAAATTAAGATTTAATTGAAATGAAACCTTTATGGATTTAAACTTCAGGATATGCTAGGGTCCTTGTAAATTTAATTACAAGTTTAATCCTTTTATCACTAATCAATTAATTAAATACTTTAATTAATTATTATGGTAAACCTTTCACACTTTATAGGTGATCACTATTGGGTGTGTCACTTTCTAAGTTCATTTCTAATTAGCAATGAGAATGAGAAAATATTTTTCTTTACTAATGTGAAATCCCCATTTCACACTTAGTCTCATAAATCGTGAGTGATGCCTAGCATTGCATATCACGAGTACCTAATTAGAAATAAATATTTATAGTTGATCACTTCAACATTACATGAACCATCGATCATAAATTATCATGCACTTGAATCCCTTCATTAAAGATCAAATTATCGACTAGGGTAATGGTTTATGTCAAACTCTAATGTGCCTCGATTCTATGTCCTTATCTCAATTATGATTCTTGACATAATTAGATTTCTGCTAGAAACTCTTTTCAGTGAATCTATCTGTTCTAGCTAGGAGCTTTGGTATCAAGAATAACCATATAGCATAGGATTTTAACCTCATTTACTTAAGGTAATGAATTCTATCTTGGCGATCACTTACCTCCATATATAACTAATTAGAACTATCACATGCCATATATCCGTATTTGAATGGCACGTCTATGTCAACAGTAATAAAACCTAATCACCTATGTATGAGATATAGTGTCCCTCAAGTCAAAGAATTATATGTACTATTATGACTTAGATGATGAATAATTAACTAGTAAAACTCCATATTATTAAAATTTAACCTCAAAGTTTGACTATTCATCATATGAATATCCACATATTTTGATGTGTGCTAATTTTAAATGCCTTATTAGGTAAAATTAAGTAGAAAATTCATGCATTTAGAATTATTTTAGGGTCATTTCATTGTATTAATTCATATTTGTAGAATTTGAGGAAGGTTTGTGAGATTCTTATAGGTTTTAGTTGATTTGGAAAGCATAGAAGACGTAGGAATGGAAGCTAGAAGCTGTCGCGGCCGCTATGCTTATGGAAATGCGCTACATTGGAAAGTAAAACTTGTGGCATTCGCAACGGGCTTGTAGCGGGCACCACAAAGACTGACCTAAAACTTGAGAGCTATGGAGCGGGCGCAACGAATTTGTGGCAGGCGCGACGAATTTACAGCTGGCAATTTCTATTTTGATTTTTTTAACCCTAAAACTAAACTTTTTATCCAAGAAACAAGTGAAAGGCCACTAACCTCTATAAAAAGAAAGAGAGAGAAGCAACTCTAAAAACTGAAGGAGAGCTTTGAAGAAGATTAAGTTGAGAAGAATTCAAGAATTGGAGATTACAATATTGAAGATTGAGAGATTTTTCCTTCTTATTTTCTCTTTTCTTGTATTTATGATTTTTTTTTTTCTTCTTTATGCTTTGTGATTGCTCAAACCATGTTTAACTAGATCTATAGTTAGAAATTAATGTTTTGAAACACAATTTCATACCAATTTTCTATAAAATCTAAGTCTCTATGATATGTGGTATTTGTTGTTCTTCATGCTTAGTTTGGTTTGATCACCAAAATTATGATCTTAGTTGTGTTATGCATTGAGAGATGGTAATACAATTGATCTACAAATACTTATTTAATTGCTAATTGTAAGAGATTATAATTGGTGATTAGATAACCTTAGGGTTTGCTTAAAAGCTATATTTGGGTAATTATGAGTAATTTGATTAGATGAGAATTAATAGAGTTATTTTGTGATTGCTTGAATTTTGATTTAGTTGATTAAATGTTCGAGAAACTTTAATCTATGTTATTAGATAACTTGGATCATATCATGACTTAGAACTTATAGGTTATTGATTTATTGAGTGTGAATAATTGTTAATACCTAGCAATTTAATTATTATTGTTAAATCTCTTAATTAAATCTTGTGCTTTAGATTATTGTTAGTATTAGAGTTAATTTGCTTAGTTTTAATTAAAATTAAATTGAAGCCTTAAACAAAAGAAAGAGAATAGATAGGTGGATAGACCATTAATCATCGTGGGAATGATACTCTACTCATTATATATTACTTGTGAACTCCGTGCAGTTGTGGATTTTACCTAACATATTTGTATCGACGTCACATGTCAAGTAGCATGAGACTCAGTACCTCTATAATCATAAGTATCACATACTGATTGTAGAAAATAAACAGAGGTGATGGTCTTCCGGAATTAATGATGTCCAGTCATTAATCATATGACCATGAATCATATTTAAAATATTTGTACAAGAACGATCTGTCTCTCATATTCTCAACACTTGAGAATAGATCCTCTTACAAATACTTAAGGACTATATTCAATAATATGAAACCCTTTTCATATAAAGAATATATTTATTATGCCATTGGGAATTATTATCTACGATTACATAACAATTATATGGCTTCTAGGGCATATATTGCTATCACCCATGCCCTAGGACCGTTGTGGTGGGTCATGACATTCGGGTTCTCCCATGGCCTTGCGCAAAATCTCCTTTTTCCTTCCTCGCTCGTGGCTCGAACCTGGGTTGGCTCTAATACCATTTAGGGCACATACCTTTCTACCAAAAGTCTAAGTTTTTGGTAGAGGCACTACTTTAATTCTATAAGGTAGCGCAGGGACCTTCACAGTAATTGTCTCCACGTTGGGTGCCACATAAGAGGCCACATACTTAGGGTGGGTCCCCTTCGAGTTCTCCCATAGCCTTGCACAAAATCTTGTGCATGTGATTTCACATCCCCGGAACATGACCAGACTCGTGTCGAACTAAATGGCATCAACTGAGAACTTGAAACACCCGAAAGCGGATTCGAAAAGCCGAAAACAATCTATGACAACCAGAAACCCTAAATGGCACCACATAAGTCATTCAAGTCACTGCCAAAGCCCTTAACGACACTGCAAAACCATATTGCGGAATTGTGATTGTTGTACGCGGTAGGTAGACCCATACCAAATCACCGCGCACATAAGAGACATATGCCACAAGGCTACCTAGTGCCGCCGCGAACCTCCTTTGCGGCAACGAAGTGGACTTTAGCGACAACACTCTTGTCCATCAACATCTGAACCTGGTTTCTCTTTTATTCTTGATTCCACATCGAAAGATGATGGATTTTGAGTTCTCCTTTTCCTCGTATAAAAGGAGACTTTTCACCTCCTTTAAAACCTGACCTTTGGATGCTTAGTTGACAACTATCCTTTTCATCCTTCTAATCTTCTCTCTTTTTTTTGTAATTTTAAATGAAAAAGGGTTCAAGTCTGTTTGACTTCGAATCGGTCATTCTAGTTTCTCTTTGATCTAGCATGGTAAAAGACTCAAACATTTTTTTTATTCCCTTTGCTTTGGCGACCAAATTAGTTCTTTTTGATCCAATTTGGCTTGAAGACTTAAAACATTTTTTATTACCTTTCCATTTGGAAAGTGGAACTTCGATTTGGTAAGGCACTCCGACCGCCTCCACCTAAAGCAAGAAGAAAGAAGGTAAAGCACCTAACTCTTCCTCTTTTCTTTTAAAGTTTCTCTTCATCTCTTTCTTCTTCTAAAATCATTAAATCCTTAAAACACAATAAACAGAAAATAAACAAAACAACATCTCCATTGCAAAATGGAAAGAAATGCGTGAGTTTTGATTCTCATTCTAAAGAATACGCAGGCACACTTGTTCCAAGTGACAAATCCAACTTAAAACTAACAACTTTCTCCTCTTCTATCACCTTCTTGTTGAGAAATGTGTGATCTTCCTAGAATCCATAAGAACTATAGAAGATATCCCCTATCTCTTTAAGGTTTAAATGTAAATTTTCCTTTACTTTATTTAGATATTGCTATTTTCCTTTATTTTGTTGATCCTTGGTTTGCTATCATATTCATCTTTTGTAACATCTTGATTTCGAGTTAGTCATATATGTTAAATTTATATGATTGGAGTTTGGACAAAAGCCATGGGAGTAGTAACTCCGAAAAGAGTACAAGTTCGGAAATTGAGGCGCTAAGTGTGAGTCAGTGAATTTCGACCTCGTAGAAGATTCTTAGATTTTATTCGAAAAATTTAGGTAAATATGATGACATGAAATGATAGAGCTCAAAAATTGGATTAGAATATAGTATAGAAAATATCTAACTAGATCGGTATGCTAAGCGTAGAATTGATGGAAATCGGCTTCCAGATTTTTCACATATTTTAACTTAGGAAAATTTGATGAAAGAATAAATAAATAAAATATTAAAACCCTAAATATAAGATTAAAAATATTAATAGACAATATTTATATAATTTAGAGTAAATAAAACTTAAAAAATGACAATTTAGTGATTAATGACAAATATATAATCATTAAGTTTGACTTTTGGTTAATTAAAAAAATAATAAAAATAATAAATCAAAAAGAGAAAGGGGGTTGCTAGAATTGGGAGGATTTGTATTGATAATGGAGTTGAGGATAAAAGGGAAATTATTGAAAGTGCAGTTTCTTGTAGGTTTTGGATCTTGAGTAGTGTTGTATGTACTACTGGCACTCTGCTAGAGTACTGCTTAGTCGATAGTGTATCAGGTTCTATAGATTTTCAATGACTTTAGACCTACCCGTGACCATCCATCCCAAAAGTGAAATATGATAGATATGGTATTATAGCAAAAGATTGGATAAGTTTAGAATAGACTGTAAGAGATTGGTACCAAAGAGTATAGAGTGTGAGATGTGAATGGAAAAGAATAATAGTGATAATAGATTTATAAGAATTGGAAATATAGATTGAATGTTTATGCTTTATCTAAGTTGGACACGAGTGGAGTTTTGAAAATTCGAGGACTAATTTTTTTAGGGGGGGGGGTGGGTTGAATGTAACATCTCGATTTCAAGTTAGCCATATATGTTGAATTTATATGATTGGAGTATGGACGGAAGCCATGAGAGTAGTAACTCCGAAAAGAGTACAAGTTTAGAAATCGAGGTGCTAAGTGTGAGTCAGTGAATTTCGACATCGGAAAGGATTCTTAGATTTAATTCGGAAAATTTAGGTGAATATAAGGATATTAGAAATGATAGAGCTCAAAAATTGGATTAGAATCGAACATAGAAAGTATCTAAGTAGATTGGTATGTTAAGCGAGGAATCGATGGAAATTAGCTTCTGGATTTTTTATAGATTTTGACTTAGGAAAATTTGATGAAAGAATAAATAAATATAATTTTAGAACCCTAAAAATGAGATTAAAAATATTAATAGACAATATTTATATAATTTAAAGTAAATAAAGTTTAGAAAATGATAATTTAGTGATTAATGACAAATATATAATCATTAAATTTGACTTTTGGTTAATTAGTAATAATAATGATAAATAAATAAAATAAAATTAGAGAGGAGGTTGCTGGAATGGGGAGGATTTGTATTGATAATGGAGTTGATGATATAAGGAGAATTATTAGAAGTGCAGTTTATTGCAGGTTTTAGATCTTTAGTGTTGTATGTACTGTCGGCATTCTGCTGGAGTATTGCTTAGTTGATAGTGTATCGGATTTTATGAATTTTCGGTGGTTTTAGATCTATTCATATTTTAGGACCGTTCATTCTAAAAGTAGAATGTGACATTTTTACTATGTCATTTTCATTTTATAAATTGTACATGAAATACATTTCTAAGTCATTAATTGTAAAAGTCAAAACTTTAATTAATTAAAACTAAAAATCTAGTCTCTAATACACCTTGGTCTCTAAATTATTTTCCTTTAGGTAAATAATTGGAGTTAATAAATGGATTTTATCTTATATCTTTCTAATAAAAAATAAAAGTAAAGTGGCGACTTCTCAAAATTTACAAATTAAAAAAAAAAAAGAAATAATTTTCTAAAAACGATAGTCGCTTCAATAGTGATTACGAATTCAAATGAGCATTTTAATTCTAAGCAGATCGGATCGGTATTCAAGCGGTCACGCGCGCGCGCGCACACACACACACACACATATATATATATATATATATATTAAAAAATGAATTTGACTTGTTTTTTTAAAAGTAATTTTCATTGACCGGCACTATCCTGATATATATATGAATCTTTAGGAGAAATTCCTTAATATTTTAGTGGATTCTTACCTAATTATATTCAGATTTCATGATGAATTAGTGACGACTGATGAGTGTTTGATTTATCTTGTCTTTTTTTTTTCTCAAATTTCGATTTAGGTTATTGTTATTATGCATCTGGTTTATTTATAAACCAATACTTTTACTTTTGATAATAGGTTAAAGTAAATTAAAATGTGACTTGCTATATAGTTGTTTTTTAGGTTTTTGTAGATCCCACTTTAAATCATAATATAATTTATTTTTTAATTTATCTAGATGGTAAGGTTCCACTTAATTTTTTTTGGTCTAAGATATTATTTTTTTAAATAATAATTATAATGCACAATTATTTTAATATTTTTATTAAAATATTTAACTGTATATTTTATTATATAATTTTAGTAATATTTTAATTTGGTGTTATAAGTTAAATAAATAAAAAGTATATTTAATAAGTCAATTATGATTATTTCAAATAATATATA
>CATKHJ010322972.1:0-12079 GCA_949750685.1 Vernicia montana
AATTTATATCAACACATCAACAATTTTAGATAAGAAATAATCAATATAGAGAACATCAATATCAAATGAATTAGAATTCGAATGAGCACACATATAGGATTCCAAATGGATTTCAAAGAATTCAATGTAGAGGTTTCCAAATGGATTTCAATGGGTTCAATACAAAGGATTCCAAATGGACTTTAATAAAATGAATATGTGGAATTTATCAATTGGATTTGAGAATACAACAATTTTCAAAAAAATCACACACCAAGGTAGTTTACAAGAAAATTGGTTCAAGAATTCAAAACACAATAATAATAGTATATTTTTCACTCACCTTGCACACACTTGCTCTTATACTTTTAAACTCCTTCTTCACATCAAACAAAACCCTTGACAATCATCATGTTCTTTATCTCTTTCTTGACTTTTTCTATTTTCTCTACAAGATAAATCTTGTAATCACTAGATCAATCTTTGTTTCCTTGGAGAAATTTTCAGGTTCTTAATGTTAGAAGGTGTTTGAAGATGAAAAAGAGGAAGAAAGAATGAAGAAGATGAAGATGGAAATGTTCTTTCATCAACTTTTTGGGTAGGTCAGTTATGTCTATCCTATTGGCCATTAAATGCACTGATTTTTCTTGTCTGAGGCTAGCCCATGGCCTAGCCCACGGGCGTGGCTCACCTGGTGCCTACTGAAATTTTTACACATAAGCGAAATTGCCAAAATTCAGCTTATCCCACGGGCTAACCCACGGCCTTAACTCAGGGCGTGACTCTAAAAAAATAACAGATATTACTTCACTATTTTTACCATAAATCTCTTGATACTTATCCAAATAACTTGATTATTTTTTATACTTAAACTAGACATATAAGGATACAACATATCCAAAATTCAGCTCAAAATATGAACTATAAAATTTATGGTGAATTTTTGAACATTAACCTGTTTCTGCCTGAATTCTGTCTGAGCAGTCTCCACAATTTTCATCATATCTCCAAACGTACATGCTCAAATCCAAAATTGATTATTGCCACATAGTTTACATATAAATGAACATTTTTTATGTTTTAAATTTTGTCCAATTCAACCTCTAAGATCATCAAATAATTCACACAAATTTCATATTCTTCACTTCTCTTTCTTTAATCCCTTTATTCTTTCTATCCAATCATATTCCAATTAATTCCTCTTAATTAAATCTCCATATCACTTGCATTCAATCATTCACAAACACCCATAACTCATGAACTCCAAGGATACATATAACTCACAGGGTTGAGATATTATACTTATACTTTTCCATTTCCTAGTGCCGGTCACGTGCCCTTAGGTTCAGATCGTAACAAAAACCCATGATAAATTTTCCATTGATTTTCTCTCTCTGTTTCTTAGATGCCAAACAGAGGATGAAAAATTTTGAAAATCCATGATGAGAAGTAAAATTCAAATAAATGTAAGGGATTTGGCTTTACCTGGTCTCGAGGTTGAACCATATGCCTCTATTTATAGCGTTTACGATCTTTGGAGGAACCAAAGCAATCAATAAAGCAATCCATTAGAGAAATCAAACAATCCCCTTTTTCCTCTAAGCCTCTGTTTCTTGAAAGTAGCGGTTAATGGATTCTTTAGGGAGGGAGAGAGATTTGGTTAATGGATCTTCATTGTTAGAGGAGCAGGAGCGTTGGGAAAAAGGCAGTATGGACAAAACGGTATAGAATCTAGAATCAAATAGAATCCAGAAAGAGACAAAGAAGGAAAGAGATTCTAAACGCCATATAAGTGGATGATCCTCATCTTCTTCTACTTGTATGTCCTAGTTGCTTTTCTCTTCAATGGAAAGCTCTTGCCACAAGGAGTTGATTGGTATAATTTTTGCATCATTTGGACGCCGGAATCAGTATGAATTAGCCTTGAAAAGGAGCTGTCACCGGCGAGCTTCTTATGGAGCATGCATTGAGCTTCAACAACGTTTCACATTGAGACTGATGGCGTTGAGATCGTCGGTTGAGGAGCTTTTCAATGGTGGTGGCAGTGACACAAACCGACAGCCGGAAGATGCTAAGGGTGCATAGTACCACCTTCTCTCTCGATCATCATATATACATATATAATTTATTTTTTTTTTGAAACCACATATATAATTTAAATTTAAAACCCCCAAATACTTTATTTTCCAGCTAAAAAAAATTTAAAAATTTAAATCCACATCAGCATTCATAAGTTGTAACCGACTATAACACTAATGTGTAATTTTTTTTATAGGTTGAGACACTCAATTGATATTTTAAAAAGTTGAGACACTCAATTGTTCAATTTTACCAAGTTGAGACACTAAATTTATAATTATCCCTTAAAAAAAATTAATGATAATTAAAAATACAAATTAAGCAACTTCAATAACAAAAAAAATCAATAACACGCGGATATCAAATATGGAGATAATTATTAAATAATATCGTCATTATTTGATAAAATGCTAAAAATAACTCAAATTACATTGCCTATAAATTTAATCATTTTTATTATTTAAAGATTAGTTAAATTTCTGACATCTAATTACATTGCATATAAATTTAATTATTAGAGTTAAATTGCTGACATCTAATTACATTGCGTATAAATTTAATTATTAATTTTATCAACTCTAATTGAAAAATATGCAATTTAAAACTTTAAAAAAATTAAAAAAGAAAAAAAAAATATTTCCCATTCGCGCAAGGCGCAGGTATCAAATCTTTTTTTTTTTGGGCCCAAAAGGTTTCAAATCTAGTTAATATGAAAACCACATGTTCTAGATAGATCCACATTTTGCTCCCTAAACTTGGGCTGTACAGACTGAGTAATTCCTACGAAAAAGCAATTTAAATTCAGCTGCCCGAATGCTGCATATATTACACTTTCCTTTGGAATATATATATATATATACACACACACCATATTTTCTATAATTACTTTGTTAAAAATTAAACTAAACCTACTTTATTTTATTTTATAAAAAAAATAATTCTTTTATAAAAAATCACGATCTTCTTATATTTTTCGTAAATTAAATTATCTTTTCGTAATTTTTCTTAATTGTGAAAAAAAAAATTTAATTTTACGAAAATATGACTTATTTTGTGCAAAATAATAACTTTACGAAAAAAAATCATAAATTAATAAAAAAATAATTTCATTAATTAACTTTATGAAATTAATGAAATGAAGTAGAAAAATAATTTTGATAATTAACTTTATGAAATTAATGAAATAATTTCATTAATTAACTTGCAAAATGAATGAAATTAACTTTATGAAATTAATGAAATGAAATAAAATTAACCAAATTATTTTTTTTTCCGTTAATTTAAGAACTTATTCTTAAAATTATTGTTTTGCATAAAATAAGTTATATTTTCGTAAAATTAAAATTTTTTCGCAATTAAGAAGAATTACGAAAACATAGTTTTACTTACGAAAAGATATAACATGATTGTGATTTTTCGTAAGAGAGCTATTTTTTTTCGTAATTACGAAATTATTTTTCTTTTTTGTTAATTTATAAACTTTTTCGTAAAGTTATTGTTTTACACAAAATAAGTCATATTTTCGTAAAATTAAAATTTTTTTGTAACTAAAAAGAATTACAAAAAAATATAAAAAGATTTTAATTTTTCATAAAGTAATGGTCAATAAAATAAAGTAAATTTACTTTGATTTTTAACAAAGTAACCATAGAAAACACCATATATATATTAGATGGTGTTTTCTATAGTTATTTTATTTTTAACAAAGTAAACTTACTTTGTTTTATTGACCATTACGAAAAAAAAATAACTATTTTACTAAAAATCACAATTTTCTTATTTTTTTTTCGTAAATTAAACTATTTTTTCGTAATTCTTCTTGATTGCGAAAAAAATTTTAATTTTACAAAAAATATAACTTATTTTGTACAAAATAATAACTTTATGAAAAAGTTTATAAATTAATAAAAAAGAAAAATAATTTCATAATTATGAAAAAATGGCTCTCTTATAAAAAATCACAATCTTCTTATATTTGTTCGCAATTCTTTTTAGTTGTAAACAAATTTTAATTTTACGAAAATATAATTTATTTTGTGTAAAACAATAATTTTATGAAAAATTTCATAAATTAACAAAAAAAAAATAATTTCGTAATTACGAAAAAAATAGCTCTCTTATAAAAAATTACAATTCTCTTATATTTTTTCGTAATTCTTCTTAATTATAAAAAAAATTAATTTCATGAAAATATGACTTATTTTATGCAAAACAATAAGTTTAAAAATAAGTTTCTAAATGAACGAAAAAGAAAAATAATTTTATTAATTTTATTTCATTTCGTTAATTTCATAAAGTTAATTTCATTAATTTCATAAAGTTAATTAATAAAATTATTCTGTTAATTTCGTAAAGTTATTTAATGAAATTGTTTCGTTAATTTCGTAAAATTAATTATCAAAATTAATTTTTCATTTCTTTGCATTAATTTCGTAAAGTTAATTTCGTAAAATTAATTAATGAAATTATTTTTTTTATTAATTTAGAAACTTTTTAGTAAAGTTATTATTTTGTACAAAATTAGTCATATTTTTGTAAAATTAAAATTTTTTTCACAATGAAGAAGAATTACGAAAAAATAATTTAATTTACCAAAAATATAAAAAAATTATGATTTTTTTTTATAAAAGAACCATTTTTTTTCGTAAAGTAAAATAAAGTAAATTTACTTTATTAAAAACAAAGTAACAGTAAAAAATACCTTATTAGATACTTTCCATATTTGGTTTCTGATTTCACGGAAATAGGGAAAATTTCTCTTTTCTTAAAATAAAATAAAACAAAACAAAACAAAACAAAACAAAACAAAACAAAACGTAATTAGGTATATGTATATAATTCATCACTTTCAGCTAAATCATCATGATTTCTAGAGAGACTAAATGGGGCGAAGTCAGGATTTTTATAAAGAAAGACAAAATTTCACATATGATAAACTTACAATCATTTCATTGTGAAAATATATTATAAGGTGTTTAATCTATAGTTAATAAGGGAATTACATATATAATTTTCTAGTTAAAATAATATATTTAATATTTAAAAAAAAGGAAGGTGGGCAAAATTTCATATATTATAAATTTATAATCATTTGCAATCAGCACTTATTTGGTTAGTTAATAAAGTAATAACTACTGTTGATTTTTTTTAGTTTACTAAAGGAAAAGACTTGATTACACTATGTGTATATAATAATTCAATGAAATAAGAATATATCGAGCAAAAAACGATATCGGTATTTTTTCATTGGGTAAAAAAAATAAACAAAAGAATCATATTTAATGTACTTCAAGAGCAAGAAGAGGAAAGGTGCATATACAACATACTTTGCTAACTATTTCCATGGATAATTGGATCTAACTGATTTTCAGGGATATTGTCCTAACAAACAATAAGTAATTACTTCAAGAGCAAGAAGAGGAAGAAGAGGAAAGGTGCATTTGCAACATACTTTGCTAACTATTTCCATGGAAAATTCTAGCTTATAGTAGATATATAAATTTATCTTATACATCAAACCAATAAGTGATGAGATATTTTAGTCAATATGATTTTTTTATCTATTTTTTACTAAGTGAAAAGACACCAATATCTTTTTTTCTCCACATATTCTTATCTCATTGAATTGGTATATACACTCAATATAAGTATGAACTTTCCCCATAGATAATTGGATCTAACTGATTTTCAAGGATATTGTCCTAATGAACAATAAGTAATTACTTCAAGAGCAAGAAGAGGAAAGGTGCACATGCAACATACTTTGCTAACTATTTCCATGAAAAATTATTACTTACACTGGATGCATAAATTTATTTCATATATCAAATCAATAAGTGATGAGATATTTTAGTTAATATAACTATTTTATCTATTTTTTATCAAGTGAAAAGACATCAATATTCTTTTTTACTCCATAAATTATTATCTTATTAAATTGGTGTTTGTAATCGTATAGGCAAGAATTTTTCTTATTTTCATATCTTTTCTATTTATTATGTGATTCTTCTATTAAGAAGTCAGTCAACAGTAAGGCAAATAAATAAATTAAAAAAATAAAATAAATAAATAAATAAAAATAGTATTGTGGGATGGTTATGGTGGCTTAATTTGGTTGACTTTCTTAATTGGAAACTCAACTGGGTTTGACTTATTATTGTTATTAACACAAGTTTCCACCTGATGATAATTAATTATAACAAGCTATAAATTTGGAGTTTTGTGTCTAAAGTTTTTCACATATGCACATTCAAAAAATAAGAAAAATCTAATTGCCATGGAAATCAGTGATTCATTTTCTTTGGCTTTCTTTTGCTTATTAACTGTGATTCTCTCCAGTACTATTTGCTTGAAACAAAAGAGATCAGGTCATGACCAGAGAAAGAATAATAAACTACCTCCAGGTGAAATGGGATTCCCTTGGATTGGTGAAACAATGGAGTTCTTCAAAGCCCAACGAAATAACCAACTTTTCGAGCAGTTTGTTCAACCTCGGATTACAAAATACGGGAAAATATTCAAAACAAGGCTAATGGGATCGCCAACAATTATCGTTAATGGAGCTGAAGCTAACAAGTTTTTCTTGTCTAATGAGTTCAAGTTAGTAATAAGCTCATGGCCTAATGCGTCAGTTCAGCTGATGGGAAAAAACTCCATTATGGAAAAACAAGGAGAGCAACACAAATGCATCCGAGGACTAATAGCCACTAGCCTTAACAATGCAGGGCTAGAGGTTTTAGTGCCAAAAATATGTAAATCAGTTGAATTACACTTGGAGAAATATTGGAATAATAATAGCTTAGAGAGAATTAACCTTTACCGTTCTACAAAGATTTTGACATTTACTATAGTTTTTGAGTGCTTGTTAGGGATCAAAGTTGAGCCTGGAATTTTGACTACTTTTGAGAAGATTTTGGATGGCATTTTTGCAGCCCCTGTGTCGTTTCCTGGGTCAAGGTTTTATAAAGCGAAGAAGGCAAGGAAGGAAATAGAGAAGTTGTTGGTTAAAGTAGTGAGAGAGAAGAGAAAGAAGATGGAAGAAGGGTTGGAAAGATCAGAGGAGGAAGGATTATTACTTTATGAATTACTTGATGGAATGATTCGTGGGGAAATTAGTGAAGAAGAAGTTATTGATAATGTCGTTTTGTTAGTTTTTGCAGCTCATGACACAACCTCTTTTGCCATTGCCATGACATTCAAAATGTTAGCCCACCATCCGCATTGCCTTTCTCTCCTCCTTCAAGGTATATTTTCATTCCACTCATTTTTTCTTTTTTGTCGCAGTGAAGTGAATAACTTACAACGATTAAGTGCTAAAAATTTTAATTTTAAGCGCTGAATGGTGGTATCAATCACCACTAAGTAATGGCAATTAAGAATATTGATATTAGTAATTGTTGTGTGGGCAGAGCACATTGAGATAATGAAGCAGAAAACAGCCGAGAGGCTAACGTTCGAAGACACGATGAAGATGAAATATACGTGGCAAGTTGCACGTGAAAGCATGAGGCTATTCCCTCCCATCTTTGGATCCTTCAGGAAAGCAATTATAGACATTGAATATGAAGGATTCACAATTCCTAAGGGATGGAAGGTGCATATATTTAACTATATTTCCATTTCATTTTCATTTTGATAGCTAAGTAGGGTGAGCAAAACCGAATCAAAATAAAAAAAATTAAATCGAACTAATTGGTTCAGTTCGATTTTTAAATAGTAAAATCGAATTAAATTTGAATTTGGTTCAGTTTTTAACAAAAAAAAATTTAATTTGAACTGAACCGACCGAAATTTTAATATATATATATATAGAGTTTATTATAATAAAGAAAAAAAAAATAGTGAAACCGAATCGAACTTTTTCGGTTCAGTTTAATAATCTCTATTAAAAAAATATTATTTAATAGAGATTATTAATTTATAGAGATTTTACTATATATAAATTTTTAGCAGCAAATGACTTTATTGCTAATTTTTTTTTGCTATTAATTCTACTATTTATAATGTTATTATTAAAATAATAATCCAGCAATCAAGTGTTTATTAAATATTTATCTTGTAGTTTAATAAAAAAGTGTTCATCTCAAAATATAAAAATTCATGTATTCATATTCTAGCCGCTTTTCTCTCTAAATATTTTCAATATATAAAAAAATAAAATAAAACTTTTGTGAATTGGTACAGGTGCTGTGGACAACACATGGGACACACTATGATGAAGAATATTTTGAAGATCCAGTAAGTTTCAATCCAAGTAGATTTGAGGAGGCAATTCCACCATATGTGTACCTTCCCTTTGGAGGAGGACCAAGACTTTGTGCAGGATACCAATTAGCCAAGCTTGCTATATTAATTTTTGTGCATTATGTAGTAACAGGATATGAATGGTCCTTGATCTACCCTGATGAGCAAATCACCATGGATCCTCTTCCGTTCCCTTCCCATGGAATGCCTATTAAAGTTTCACCCAAGTCTAAAGCATAACCAATTGATGTCAGGATTCAAATGGTCTCTCTCTATATATATTAATGTCGGAGCCTAATTTAGTAAAAAAGAAAAATTATTAATATATTTTTCCTTTATTAATTATTGGCATGCTTAATAATATAATATTATTAATTGATATATTTAACTCTAACATACCACAAGTTGGATATCTCAAAAATACAAATAAAATCAAATAAATTAAAATTATGAAAATTTTAATAGGATATATATATATATATATATATATATATATATATATATATATATATATATATGAGCAGATGACGGCGGTGATTCCTTAGATGTCGACAATGATGGCTTCTTGGTGCCATTTTTCTTTTTTGTCTACTGAAAAGAAGAGAGAGGAGAGAGAGAAAAAGAGAGAAGGGAGAGAGAGAAAGTGGGATTTACTTTTTGAGCAATGAGAGGCGTGTTTTTCTGAATTAACATGTTTGACCTGAAAGATGCTTTTATGACATCTCTTTTAGTGTGAAAAATTTTAAAAATGTTGACGTGTATGGCACGTATGAATTTCGACGAGATTTTGATTGGAAATCGGCTTTAAAATTCACTAGTGCAATTAAATTGAAGTTGAAAGATTTTTGTGTAATAAATTGAAGTCTAAGGACATCAGTGAATTTAAGTGATAAGTTTAAGGATAATGAATATAATTTAGCTTTTATTTTTTCTACCATAAACTTATATCAACAATTTTTATACTTTTAGCAAAAAAAAAAAAAAAAAAAAATGCTGCCAATTCTAGTATATCTTATAGTGAATATATGTAGGTTCGATTTTTTTTTTTTTTTTAAGCAACAATAATATCAATGAAAAATATAGATGTTCCTTAGAATAATTATTGCAAAAAATGCAACAATTTTTTTTTATCCTAATAATAAAAGACTAAAATGTTTTATTTGTAATAAGGTAGATGTTGAAGATATCTAAAGGTATATTATTAATTTAATTTGTTTACTGTTTTATTGAACTAAAATGTTATATTATAATGAGATTGATAAAAAAAAATTGAAGCAAGTTATTCTAATGATATTTTATCATATATATATATTTTTTATTTTTATCCTATTAAAATTTTCTTAATTTTAATTTATTTGATTTTATTTGTATTTTTGAGATAACCAACTTGTGGCATGTTCGAGTTAAATATATCAATTAATAAAATTATATTATTAAGCATGCCAATAATTAATAAAGGAAAAATATATTAATAATTTTTTTTTTTTTACTAAATTAGGCTCCGACATTAATATATATATGTAGACCATTTGAATCCTGACATCAATTGGTTATGCTTTAGACTTGGGTGAAACTTTAATAGGCATTCCATGGGAAGGGAATGGAAGAGGATCCATGGTGATTTGCTCATCAGGGTAGATCAAGGACCATTCATATCCTGTTACTACATAATGCACAAAAATTAATATAGTAAGCTTGGCTAATTGGTATCCTGCACAAAGTCTTGGTCCTCCTCCAAAGGGAAGGTACACATATGGTGGAATTGCCTCCTCAAATCTACTTGGATTGAAACTTACTGGATCTTCAAAATATTCTTCATTATAGTGTGTACCATGCATGTTCTGAAGTTTAAATCCGCAAAAATGTCTTTATCGATTAAATCCTAATTTATATATGACATAAATTGAGAATGATTAAATTGATTAAGTCTATGGATAAATGAATGGAATTAATTTTGAGTTTAACATATAACACTAAATAGATAAAGCCTATATATGATATGGAAATAGCTTATTTAGGATGTTAAAAGGTTTAACTAATACTAAAGCCCATATGATGGATTTAGAGGTTAGAGATTCTCATCAACACTAAGGCTCATATGATGAGTTTAAGGGTTGGAGAAAATCAATAACACTAAAAACTATGTATTGAGTTTAGGAGCTAGAAATCTTGAAATAACCATAAAACTCATTTGATGAGTTTTAAGGGTTAGAGAAAATCCATAATCCTAAATCTTATAAGATAAGTTTAGGGGTTAGAGATTTTCCACCGTTCTCAAAATAGTAATTTCCACTTCTAGGTTTAAATGAAATATTCATTAAACTAAAAGGGTAAAATGGACATTTTCATGTTTGCCCTAAAAGTCAATAAAACAATTCAATTTCAATTTGTCTTCTTAATAGCTAACAAATTGTTGAATAGCTATAAAAGGAAAATGATGATTGTTTTGCTAGAGTTAACATTTTTAATCATTTTCTTCAAGTGATAGCCAAAAGGAAAAAGAATTAAAAGAAAAGAAAAAGAAGAAGTATTCGTCATATTTCTTATTCTTCATTTCTTATCTTTTGTTCTTTGTGAAAGAATAAAAGCTTCTTGAAAAGAGTTGATTAATACATAGCAAACTTAAAGAAATCCAATCACTAAAGGTTTGCCAAAGGAAGATCTTGATTTCATTTGGACTACTAAAGAGAGGAAATCAAGAACAACCAACGAAACTAAAGGTAGCTTGAAAGATAAAGTTTAGTGTGGAAATTCTAGAGACTTCACACTTGGGAAGCTAAAAGAAAAGAAAAGATTCAAAGACTTTGGCTTCAAGAGGTAATATGATTACCACTTGTTTTTTCTTTTCTTACATATGTATTTTACACATTAATTAAAGATGATTACTTGAATGTTTATTAGACCTAAATATAGGTGTTGTGAAATTTTAAATTGTTTGAAATTTCACTCACCATGTAGCTTCCGCTTAATTTGCACCCAATATTCCTTCAATATATATATATTCTCCGGTGAACATTCGCCTCTACATGGTGGAGGGGCGTGTGCCGGTCGCTAGATGGCGGCTATCTGGTGAGCAGCTCTCTCTCTCTCTCTCTCTCTCTGCCTCGACACAGACCATAATTCTAATTGGTCCTAAGTGACTGTCACGACCCGGCTTCCGAGCCGCGACGATCCTAAGGCATGGGTAGGCTTAAGGCCACCGAAAACCCGTAGGAACCCCATCAATCAATCAATCATCTATATCCATATCATACAATCTCCCAATATCAGAACCAAACAACTATGTCAATCCATATCCATTAATATCATTCAATATTCAATTACAATGCCATGTTCAAAAGCTTAATGCTTAGAAGGCCCAAAAGACTAGTTCTATTACATATACTATTCAATACCTTACCATGAAGCATCTATATTTGAATAATCATCTATACAAAAAGACTTAATGGAAAATAAGCTATTACATTAATCACTTGAGTTTCCGAGGGATGGAGAAGAAGAACGCCTCGGGAACTTAACCGATAAATTAAAGCTCACCTGAGAAAAAATAGAATCGATAATGAGATAAGGCAGTGAGTAAAGATTATACTACCATAACCTGTGAAGCTTGGTGATTCAAGGTCGGTTTACAATAATAGTTAACAGTTTATATCAATCAATGACAATAAACAATCGGTTCAATAATAACAATAAACAATAGGTTCAGTATCAATCAACATTCGGTTCAAATTCCATATCCAATCGCTTCAATAATATCAATCGATTGGTGGCAATCTCA
>CATKHJ010323063.1:0-39166 GCA_949750685.1 Vernicia montana
TTGAATTGCAACAACTATCTCATGATTTAACAAGAAAAGATAGATAACTTCATCTCCTCGGTCAACTACCGATGATTAGAAATGGGGGGAAATAGAGAAGAGATAGATGGGACTTCATCTTTACCAATGATATTAATAAACCACAACTAGATCTAGATGGCAATATGCTATTCAGTAGCATATAATCAATGCAATTTAAAAAAAAAAATACAAGAAACATCCATAAAATGTCCATTATAATTTAAGAGCTTCCCTTGTCTGTGAACTCCAAGATTGTTGGTAGTTCTCCATTAACAGCCTGATCATGGATTTTCCATCTTTTCATTGGCACAGGTTGTTAGGTTTTCATTGCCATACAACTTGATAATTTATCACGAGCACCTGGTGAAAAACGACAATTCTCCTTAGTCATCTTCAAAAGCTCTTCTGCTGCTTCCACTTCTCCCTGACCTGTCAAATACTCGAGACATGCTAACAAATTATGAAGGCTGGGCTTCTGATTTAGTTTACTTGCTGAAATTGCTTTCCTTATTGCTTCTATTGCCTTTGTCATCTGACCACCTGCATGATATCCAGTTGCCAAATGATCCCATGAGACAGCATCAGGCTCCATTCCACTCTCTATAATCTTGCTTATGATTCCCTCAGCCTTTTCCAAAAGACCTTTCCTGGAATATGCTTTGATAATTGAATTTGGAATACGAATATCAAACGCTATCTTCCCAGCATACCACTCTTCCCAGATCCTCTCAGCACCATCCAAATCATCCAACTTCAGCAATGAACTTATCATGCACAAATAGCCTCCATTGAAGAACCTCCCATTTTTCTTATATATATCCCAAATACGATAAACTTCGGCTTTATTCCCAGCAGCAGCATATGAAGAAAGGAGACATTCATAAGCAGCCCTTCGTGAGTTAAGACGAATTAACTTCTCTGATCTCCTCAACATCATTAAAGCTTTTTCAATTAAGCCAGCTTTCAAATAACCATTCGCTGCAACAAAATAAGCATGGAAGTCCATGCTGATTTGAGGATCCGCTTCCATCTTCATTAGAAATTTTTCCATTCCCTCAATGTCAGAAGAAACTACATATGCATTTAGTCGGATGTTGAACGTGTACAGGTCACAACTAATCCCCTTTTCTTGCATCTCTTGCATTAGGATGTCCAGTTTCTCATATTTACCCAGCTGAGAATAGAGACTTAGCATTGAATTGTAAGGCAGTGAAGTTTTTATAAATCCCAGCTCCTTCATCTTTTGCATGACAGCCTCTGCTTTTTCTAAATGCTTAGTGTGTGTATAGCAGTTCAAAAGAGCTCCATAAACCTGGTAGCCTCTTGAAGTATCAGGTATGCTGTTAAAATATTCCTCTGCTTCTTCTAAGCCATGAACTTTTGTGATCAAATCCAACCGAACTGCAACATCTCCAGGTGATAGGTTATAGCCCCTTTGGTCAGTTATCCATTGTGATATCTATAATATGAAATGAAACAAGGTTCAGGGGTTTCACAATAAATATTGTGAAAGTTATAAACTTTCCCACAAATTGCTTCACAAATGCAATCCTGCCAACTTGTAAAACAAGGGATGACTCATATTCATTAGGGAAACTAGATCTTAACCAGAAATACAAGACTCAAAAACATGAATCTAACAATTTAAAATAGAAAGAGAAAAAGCCACTCTCAAAATTTTGAACTTCTTAAAACAAATCAATTAAACCTCAGTTTTGAATAATTACTAGTTGGATCGGTTACTCAAATCCTTTGTCTTCATTATATTGTTGTTGATCAAATCATTTTCACCATTTCAACCCACATCATTATAAGGTCTAGAAAGTGCACTGTCCACTAAAAAATACAAACTTTTTTAGCACAAATTGAAACAATTTCAGAGTCAATTAAATTCCCAAATCCCAATCAAACCCAATATGTCAAATACAAAAAACGGCAAAGTGCCCAAGTGGGTACACATAAGAAAAGTAGATATATCATAAAATGAGGGACCTGGAGGGCTTGCGTGAAGCGGCGGTGCTGGCGAAGCTGCTTGATGAAATTTTTCAGCTCAGGTAGCTTAACATCGTTGCCTTCCTCGAGCCATTGCTCGAGAATTGGAACCATCGACAACCCAGGATCTCCTGCCCTAGAGATCCTACGAGACAGAGTGTCAGTTGGCGCCGATGTGGAAAATAACTGAGCCCTTAAAACACGATGGCCACGCTGCCATAGGTTTGGATTTGATTGCAGAAGAAACTTCATTGTGATTGAGCTACCACAGTGAAAATCAGAAAATGGAGAAATTTTCAGCAGTGGAGGTTTTCTCAGACTGAGGAGAGAGTAAGGGTTCAAGAAGGGTTTTAAGGCCTAGGAATTTATATCATATCTCCCATTTTTTATATTTTTAATATTGATAGACTCTTATTTTTTTTTATTTTTTTTTCATATTTAATCTTTCTAATTACTTTTTTAGTTTTTTTTCATATTTTTATTTTTAATCTGTTAGATTTATTTTATAATGAATCATTAATTTAATAAAATTTATAATGGTTTTAAATTAATTCAGTAAATATTTTATGATTTTCCTTTTGGAAAATTATATAATTTCAACATTTATTATTTTTTTAATTTTGTTGAAAAATAAAATTAAATGCTAAACAGTATTAAATACTAATTATTTATTAAAAGTATACTTTTTTTGTTTAATGCATACTGTTTGCTGTAACTTTTTATTTTGTTCAAAATCCATGATTTGTATAAACAGTGATAGAGACTAATTATATTGTGAAAGTATACTGAATTTTATTTAATATATTTCATAAATTAAATATTAAATAATATTATATACTTATTATTTTTAAAAAGTATACTGTTTTTTGTTTAATGTATACTATTTGCTGTGATTTTTTATTTTTTTTCGAAATTCATAACTTGTATAAATAGTATTAGATACTAATTACATTGTGTAAGAATATTAAATTTGTATTAGATACTAATTATTTGAGAGAAGTATACTGTTTTTTGTTTAATGTATATTGTTTGTTGTGTCTTTTTATTTGATTTGAAATTCATGACTTGTATAAATAGTAGTAAATACTAAATTCATTATAGAAATATATTGAATTTTATTTAATGTATTCCATAAATTAAATATTCAATACTAAATGTTGTTGGTACTAAAAGAATACTAAATTTTATGGTATTGTATATTGTTTGTTGTGAATTGTTCCTTTTTTTTAATAAAATATTAGTGTTTCTAATTTATATTGATTTTTTAAATTCTAAAATTGTTATTATATATTTTTTGTTTTTTTTTTATAAAAAAAATCAAAACCTAGCTAATTTGAAAAATCCAAGAAAATTAATTCATTTTGAATTATATAGTTTTCAATCTAATTAACATAGGTTAGTAGTTAATTCATTTTGAATTTTCATAATTAAAATTTAATATGATTAAATTAATTTTTAATTTTAAAAGGAAGTGAAACTAATAAATTATAGGCAAAGAGAAAAAAAATATGACTTTGATATGCAAAGAGAAGAATGAGAGTTAAATTTGTAAATAAGAAGAAAAGTTTAGGTTAATTTTGCAAAATAAAAAATCAGGAGTTAAAAAAATTAATTTTTTTTAATTTTTGACTTATTTGTGTAAAAATCCCTTCATTTTTCAGTGCCATCTACCCAATTATGGTCCAATTCGAGCCCACGGAATTGAAGCCGAAATGGGCTGCACAGCCCAAAGCATATGTACAACGTTTCATTGCCATTGTGTCATGGCAACCATGTATCCAATGGTTTTATATAATCTTACATTTAATTCTTCTAATTCTATTTTAATTTATAATTATATTCATTAAAAAAAATTAAAATAATATTATATTTATACACGTCACAATTAATATTATATTAACGATAGGAAAAAAGTACTTAATAAAAAATTTAAAATAAAAAAAATAAAAAGCAAAATATTCAACTAGGTGAACCTTTCCTTTTTCTTTTTCTTTTTTTTTTTTTTTCTTTCTTAAACATGGGAAAAAGAAGGTGAAAATTTCCTTTGATAATTAAAGAACAAACAATGATGTCTGATCCTGCAAACTATGACCATTTCCTTTTGAGTACTATTTGATAGTTGAATTTTTTTTGAAATACATTATATTCAGTTTGTATATTCAGGGGAGAAGTGCGAGTTTTGGCTCCCTAACTCACTCACTTGAAAATGTAATTATTTATATATAATTACTTTTTTTTTTAATTAATTAGTCCTTCCAAAATTTTAATTGTTACCAAAAATTAAATTTTTATAAATCATTTCAATTATTAAAACTACTTAATTATTTTTCATCTTTTAAATATGAAAGATCAATAAAAATTTATTTAATTAAAAATAAATTTTATGAAAAAAAGATATAATTAGTTATTATTATTTGAAACAAAAACTACTTGAAAGTTAAAAAAAAAATTAACCTTTCATTGTTTTTGTTCTCCAATTAATTTTGACCCTACAAATAAAATTTTATAATTCTGCCACTAGTGTAACTTGTAGTTATACCTATAAGTTAAATAATATATCTGATAATTTAAAAAAAAAAAAAAGCACAAAAAAGAATGCAATCCAACCGATCCGATCCAACCCAAGTATTTGAGTTTCAATTTAAACTCGTCAGGTCGAATTAAATTCTTAATATCTAAGAGAAAATATCTATTCGATTTGGTCAGATCGAATTTATTCAAAAAAAACACTCGTTATTTCTTATAAAATAATCATTACTTTGTATAATAACTGTTACAAATATTGTAATATTCATCACTATTATCGGTAATTTTAAATTTTTATACATAAAATAAAATAACGCTCGTTACTGTTTTCAGCAAATATTGTAATGAACTTTCCCTATTGCATTTTTCTAATTCAACTCAATCAAACTACCCGATTCAACCCAGCCCAATCAAAATTTTATTGAATCGGATACACTCCTAGTAATGATAACTCCTCAAGAATGATTTCCCATTCAAATGAATCCCATAGAGTAACTTTTCTAAAAAAGAGAAAAAAACGAAAGTTTGCATAGTGGGCTCAGTTTCACTTTTTATATGTTAAATAATGTTTGTGTCCGTTACCAAAACAATAATAATACTTTCAATGGCTTAGATCTAGGTATGGTCCATCAAACGACTACTTTTCCAAATAGATTCTCTTTTGGCGGTGTGATTTTTAATATATATTTTTTTTAAAGTTTATCACATATATTAATTCTTATATATTAAACCCGTTTAAAGTTGAGTTTCTCAAAAACGATTTTTAATAAAAAAAAAATTATATTATTTTAAATTTTTTTTAAAGCAGGTAAATTAATATTTTTCTCAAAATCAGGTTTAAAAAACAGTTTATAAAAAATAATAAAAATTAATTAAATAAATAAATAAAAATTTTAAAAACACTTTTTTAACTCCTAAGAGCAATCTCATAAGCACCCTAAATTATATATATATATTTAGTAATGCTATAATATATTGATCCCTATAAAATATGATAAAATAAAAATTAAACAATTCACCAAAAAATTAAGTAACAAGACATATAGTAAATTAAAATATTTATTTTATTTATTATATACTTTATTACATATAATCTATCAATATTATTAAATTCACTACAAAAAAATATTGACAAAGAGACACAATAATAGTAATACTTGTCTCTATAAGCTATAAAAGTCATCTCTATAATCTAAGAGACAAAATAAATTTTCATTCAATAATTTAATCTATTTAGATTATTAATTATTACTTAATGTTAATATTAACATCAGAATTATGATCTTATTTTGTTAATATATTACAATATTTAAAAATTAAAAAAATTAATTGAATGATATTTCAGGAGGGGGGAGGTTCATCTCTTTTTTTATATATAGAGGGAGGTTAAATTATAGGGTTATTAAATTTTTTTTTAAATAAATTTAAATTTCATTAATTGCTAATAGCTGAATATAAATTTTAATAGAAAATAACCTGATATAAAATCAATTATTCTAATAAGAGCAAACTGATTCGCAGATCGCAAATGTTCAATAAAATATTAAACTGTCATATAATTAGTTTTGAAAAATTGCGACTGTAATAGTGGAATAATGTGACAAACCACTGTCTTATTTACGAGCATCTGGAACGCAACAGTACACAGACATACCATCAGACTCATAACAAAAAAGCAACTTCTAATAAGGGAAGATATAACAAAATTTCCAACAAGTAAAGATAAAATAATATAAAAAAAATAAAATACAATCTAATACAAAATAATAAAATGAAAAGTATCACCCTAATAATAGTAAACATAAACTCACACACAAGCATATGGTAAAAACATAAATAAGAAGGTGACGACGGAAGTAATGAAGCAGAGAACGAGATCGAGCACAATGAGCGTCGAGTGATAGTAGAGGAGGACGCATAAATAAAGGACGAATGAGTGGAGCCGGTGGTGGATGTGGCAATAACAGCAGAGATGAGACTATTTATATCCAATTTAATAGAAGATAAATCGGCGGTGATTCAAAGAAAAAAACTTAAGGGAAAACTAAAAAGAAAAAGAGAAGTAAGAAGAAAAAAAAAACATAGTTTATATAGGGTTATTACTTATTTTTAAATTGAGCGAGTATTCATATTTAAAATAAGATTAGTGGTGTGTTTGTGTTTTGCATAGGTTTTGATCATATTTTTTTATTTAACTTGTGTTTCTTTAAAATATTTTTACATATATACGAATTATTATTATTTTTTATTAAATTTAAATATTTTTTATAATAATTTTGAATATTAATATAAAAAATATATGAGTTAGTTTATTATATATAAGCCAATTAAAAAATATAATAAAAAGATATATATTGCATGTATTGGTTTGTATAAATTTTAATTGGGATATGAAGAAAAAAATTACTAAGATGATTTCATATAAATTTATTTTTTTAGAGAGCTATACATGATTAAAAATTTTCTACACAATCTTTAAGTTTAATTTTTACTATATATGTAGATGTACGGATCGGAGAAAATTAATTTAACTAAAAAAAAAAGATGTTTCTAAGTATGTTACTCATTCTGTTCCTTAGTAGATGACATTTTGAGGGTTTAATTTGGTTTAATTTTGTTTCATATTACTTGACGTTTTCCTTTTCTCAATGTACATTAAATTTTTTTCCTCAAATTATATCCTTATTTATTCTTTTTCAAATTAAAATAATACTTTTGAAGTATTTGAAATTTAAAGATAATACATTATATTTTGCTATGTAATAATTGTTATCTAACACATCCTTAATTATTATACAAGAACTTTAAACGACATCTATTTAGGAACGCAAGAAGTACTTACAATCTTGCTTTGTCTAACTTAAGCCACCGATTAAGTGTTGACATCTGAATTTAAAACATTTTTATAGAGTGTTTGCGTTAATTATTATCTTTTTTTTTTTCTCAAGAGATATTATGTACAAGTCAAATATTAATTACATATATCAAGGTACAATACCAAACAAATTATACAATACACAGTAGGAAATAAACCTAAACAATCCCCGCTTTCTATGGGGTTCGATCTAGGACCTCATCATCTCAAGACCTCAGACCTAGCCATCCCGTCTAGGTCATCATTGGCATTATTATCCCATTTAGGTCGAACCATTTATTAGGTATTAATATCTCAATTTAAATCATCTTTATAGGATGCACCGATCACTTGAATATTATTGAAAGACACGAACTCTTTCCTCTAAAATTACAGCAACTATCAATTATTAATTTCAATTCTGACGAAATAGTGAAATCAATATTTAGATATCACACATAATAAATTACATTTTAAGAAAATTGAATCTTGGATCAAATAGATAAGCAGGCATGTTCTTACAATCGTGCTACTACCTGAAGTGATGAAGAAATTAACTTCATAAATAGAAATCTTTTAAGATAAATTATTTAGATTTGTTAATGGAGTGAAAGGCTTGAATCCAAAAGAAGGAAGAAGGGTTTATCCATATTGAGACGTGATACAAAATCTTTCCATGTTATGTTAAAGTACGATGTCGGCATGAAGATATTTGTTCATCCCTAGCTAATAATGCCTTCGATTATGTTATTTAAAATCCATTTGTTACACGAGATTACTTAATTAAACCGCAGTATTAGTAAATAATATTATATTTAATACAAATGATTTATGTTGGATTTAATAATTCCAAATGTTTAGCTAATCCAGTGGGATTATTAATCTTATTGTTTACTAATTTTAAAAATTACGAATCCGTATATCAAACGGGCTATTAGGTTTAATTTAAATTTCTCATTTTTTAGAGTTTTCCAAAATTATTATTTATCTCTAATAGTTCGATTTCTAAATTTTCAATGTACTTAATTTAATTAATTGATGTATTTTAATTTAGTGATAAGATAAGATCATTTAAAAAAAAATGAATTACCCACATTGTAGTTTAGACATTTAAAATTAAGGTATCGTTTGGTATGGGGTAAATAAAGAAAGGAATTAGTACTTTTTGGAAAATAAATATTTTAAGAGTATTTTGTTTGTAAATATTTTCAAAAAGTAAAAATTTTTGAGTTCGAATATCAATCAAACTAAATAGTCATTTCATTAAAATATGAGCATTTTAAATTTTCTAAGAATAGATTTGTTTTAAACTTTTAACATTATTCCGTTTCTTTCAAAATAGTTTGTTTTTAATTATTTCAAATTAAAAATATATATTCTTTATAAATATGAAAATTAATAAAACTTTAATTTAATTTTAATCCTTATAAATATCGAATTTTCAAAAGGATTTTCTATTAAAAAATAAGTAATTCATTTGAAAGGGGGATTCAAATGACAAATTGAATTCCACTTTCTATTGAGAAATTAAAAAAAAAAAAAAAAAAAGTAAAAAAAGAAGAAAGAAGAAGAAGAAGAAGAAGTTAGCACTTCAACGAAAAAGGCATAAAAATGACAAATATCAAAAAATCAAAATTTATAATTTATAATTATAAAAGTCCAACATAGCATGAAATTTTCCTAGAAAATAAAAGAAAAAAAGAAAAAAGAGTAATGCTTTATACAAAGAGAGAGAAATGGGTTATGAGGGATTCCTCTTAGTGCATAGGCATGTGAAGGCTCTTTTTTGTGGGATTCCACTTTTTTCTCTGACATCTTTGAAAAATGTGCACTTTGTCTTTCATCTCTTTCCCAATTCCAAAACTCAAAATTTATGTTTTCAACAAAGACACAGAACAAATGTTTTAAATATATTCATTATTTTAAATAAATAAATAACTCAATTACAATTTTTTTTTTTTTTTGCCAAAACATTTTTTTTTAATTAATACTAGCTGATTCATAAAATTTTATTTTACTTACTCTATTCACAATTGTTATTATTTGAGAATTTAATGGTAAATTTTTTAGCAAATTATGACTATTTGAATTTATAATAATATGTAAACCTAAATATAATTTAACAGTAAATATATACAGATATTAAATAATAGACTTAAGTTTAATTCTTTATGTTTTTAATATTAAAAAAAAATCATAAATAACATTAAATTGTTAACATATTTACATCTAATATTTTAGTGTAAAAACATTTGAGGTTTTTATTTTGACAAAAATACAGTGAATATATATATATATAATATTATTATGATTATTTATATTATTTATGAATTTTAATACAAAATACAAAAATTTGTTTATTCCTTTTTGAAGAGTAAAATAAATTTGATTTTTTAAAAAAAAATTATTTTCCTAAATAAAATCACTCAATTGGGACCACATTTCAACCTACTACTAAAAAAAATAATCTCTGGCAGTATGACAGTAAAACTCAACCAACTTAATTTACCCTTGACCCTTTCTCTTTTGTTCTATAAAAACCCTGCTATACCCAGCTGTTAAAATGAACTCTTTCTTCTTTGTTTGTCTTCATCTCCATTTTTGTGGTCTTCATTAACTCTTTCTCTCAGTCCTAGCTCTATAGCTATGGCGATAATGCTGAGATCTCTGCTTACTCTCTTGCTCTTCACTCTCATTATTTCCCACATCACAGGTACTTCTTTTCTTCATAGCAAGATCTAAAATCTAACCCACTTGTGCTCTTTCGTAGTAGTTTCTTTTCATTTCTTTAATGTTTTTTTTAATGGTATCAGAGCAACTAATTTTTATTATTATTATTTTTTGTTTATAATAGAGGTATCATCAACAACAATAACACTACACAACAAGTGCAGCCATCCAGTATGGCCAGGCATTCAACCAAGTGCAGGAAAGCCACTTTTAGCTCGCGGTGGTTTCAAGCTTCCACCCAACAAGGCTTACTCTCTGAAACTTCCACCACTTTGGTCTGGCCGCTTCTGGGGTCGTCATGGCTGCTTATTCGACGGTTCTGGCCGTGGCCGCTGTGCTACTGGAGATTGTGGTGGTTCTCTTTACTGCAATGGTTTAGGAGGAACTCCACCAGCTACATTAGCAGAAATCACTTTGGGAAATGACCAAGATTTCTATGATGTGAGTCTTGTAGATGGGTATAATCTTGCAATTTCAATTACCCCATTTAAAGGATCAGGGAAATGTAGTTATGCAGGGTGTGTTAGTGACCTGAACTTGATGTGCCCAGTTGGGTTACAAGTCAGGTCTAAGGACAATAGGAGAGTTTTGGCTTGCAAGAGTGCATGTTTTGCCTTCAACTCTCCAAGGTATTGCTGCACAGGGAGCTTCGGCAACCCACAATCTTGCAAGCCAACAGCTTATTCAAGGATTTTTAAGGCAGCTTGTCCTAAAGCTTATTCTTATGCCTATGATGATCCTACAAGCATTGCCACTTGCACTCGTGGTAGCTATTTGGTCACTTTCTGCCCTCATCACCGCTAATTAGTATTCAGATTATAGTTGGGGTTTGGGGTTTTAATTAATTAATCTAGTGTTATATTCACTTGGGTCTTGAGTTTGTAGTAGAAAGTTGATCTTAATTATAGAGTATTATTATTATTATTATCATCATTATATGATGTTTTATTATATTTGGCAAAAAAAAAAAATGATGTTTTATTATAATATTATGGTTAGTTTGATTATAATGTTGAATTATTATCTATGGAAATTAATTAGGATCTTTTTACAAAGTGAAATTGTTTATTTAAGATTCTCTATGAGCTGAAAAGGGTTAATGACACTGACTGATGTGACTAATGTGCACCTGATTATCATCAAAAATCTCTCTCTTACATTTTTATGTTTATAGAGTTGGTAGAGTTGTTGGGCTCGGTTAAACTTGAATACACATGGCCACATGGGTATTGGGTACCCACACTAGCAAAGAACTAACAGTTCTAGAAATTTTTATTTGGAAAAACAAAAGTATTGATATTTTTTTCTTATATTCTTTCTCTTTCAAAAAAAACCGTGTCGTTTTAAATTTTTTTTTTAATATTTATTATTTTAAAATTTTAATAAGATATTTATTTTTCTTTTAATTATACTCTTTTTTTTAATAAATATTTTTATTTTTGAATTGTAATAATTTAATAACTTTAAACATTATCACATGATATGATATTTATAACTATGTTTAATTTTTAATTTATATCTACTATTAAATTGATTATCTAGAATAATTTAATTAATAAACACATAAATTGAATAAAATATAGTGCTGTTATAAAAACAAAAAATTCTGCAGCATCACTTAAGTAATAGTTTAGTTTGTGTGCTAAAATCTTAAACAGATATATTTTAAAACGAACAGATATTTTAAAAGAGAGTAATCTTTTAAATTAGCGGTGATGAGGGCAGAAAGTGAAATTATAATGAAACGAGCAAAATCGAAATAATAATTATTCAATTAGCCTCTCTTGAAAAGGAAATTAGTCACTAATGACAAATTATGAAGGATATGAGATTAAAATAAGTGGTGCTCATCCTCTTAATGCTATCCTCTTTCATTTTAGATTTGAAAAGAGAAGAGCAAAAAAAAAAAAAAGAGCTTATACATGCATATAATCATCACATTTGTGAACAGAATGTGCAATTGTGACGTACTAACATCAGTATTGTTTTCATACAATCAATCAGTGGAGGGAACAATTCAGATAATATTTGGTACAAAGGAACGCTTGAGACTATTAGAAATCTTAAATTTTCAATTTTTTTTTTTAAAAAGTGCATCAATTAGTTGAACTCGAGTTTTATTAAATAAAATATATTCTAATTCAATTTGCTAAATGATAATTAAAGTCAAAATCAGTTAATCCATTGATTTTTTTTTTTTAAATTACTATTAAAGTTTGAAATAAAATTCTTGGGAATGTTTTAATATTTCCTTGTACCAAACATTGTCTTAGCATTCACCTCCTAGTTAACTGTTAAAGTGACAATTTTCCTTTAAAAAACAATAAGATCAAAAAAAAGAAAAATCAAAACAAACCTTCAATTTATTTGAAGAATTTCCAATACAAACCTTAAATTGAATGCTGATAATGCATCTTGGATATTTTGCTGAAAGGTTCTTTGAACCCCAGACTTTTCCTGTATACTTGAAAGAAGACGCCTGAAACTCTGCTAATGGAGAAATGGTTGACATTCATGGGTTCGACCAAGTTTGGATTTGGGGGCCTACAAAATGAATTGATTTATTATAATTCAAAAATTAATCTGTACCATGTTCTTACATTTTTCTCATGAAACAAACAAAAGCATTAGGATTTACAATTAATGAAAACATAGATAAGAAACTTGTATGGGAAATTGATAATATAGGAAGCAAAAGCAAAATAATAACGGAACGAAAGACTCCATTATCACAAGAGCTTACAACATTCAATCCATTCCATCAACACAGCATTTTAAAGAAATGCAAGATAAACTAACAAGCTCTATCTTTACCATTTCACCCATTTTGAAAAATGTATACTTCTTTTTAAAGGGCAGGTTCAAGTAACATAAAATTGCTATTATTACAAGATGAACTAGCATTCCAAAAAAATATTTCATCGCCTGAAACCAATCAAATTCATAGACAAGAATCAATTAGTATTAAAAAGGACTGACAAAGAGTTAAATCTTAGGACCCAATAACAGTTTAGTAGCTTTAGATGCCACAAATTGAAGTTCTATGGCTACCTGAACCATTCACAATTGCTGTCACTATCATTAAAAGTACATTCGTTAGTGACAATAGCATACACAAGACCCAACTATACTAACACAATTCAAATAAATTCCTGTATTTCCACCTAATTCTTTGTTAGCATCGACTGCAAATCAAAACATCCAAAGAAACATGAGAAAGTAAAAGTTATATCTATTGCAGAAAAGACACAATTAACAAAAAGAGCATATAAGAGTGAAGATAAATAAATGTCCTATATTTAGAAAATTTGACTCATATTAGAAAAATCCATATCGATAGCAATAAAATTCTACACACTTTCTCCCTCTCTCTAGCTCTTATATTTCCCAATTTCTTCTCTCATCATTTTCTAACAAACCAAAACACTTGCATTTGGTTTGAAGATTTCAGATCTTAACATTTAACCATTCAAGCCTTGACAATGAATTAGTATAACATTGTTGTTAATTCATCAAGAAGACGAGATAACTTCTAGATGGTCTAAAATCTATTCTAATACTAATAGTTATGGTGGCAGATTAATCTAGAGATGAATTAAAGCTATTGCATATACATGCAAACTATAAAATATCAACATAGTTAAAGACCACAAAAAGTGAAACTTTGAGAGAAAGAGACTATGACCTAAACCAGCTATTGATCAAGCTGACAAAAGAAAAAGGTAAATAATATAAACTGAGATAGAAATTATTGAACCGCAAAATTCCAAACTGAAAAAGAGAAACAATATGAGTAATGACTATAACACAAAATTAGGCAGAAAACAAACCTGATCTTCGATTGTTTGAAAGGAGAAACTCAGAATATTGAAACTGAAATTAAACACAAAAGCCTATTATCTGCAATTGTTTTATAGATAATAAGAAAATAAAATTAGCAACCAAACTAAGTTTTCAGAAGGAATGTCTATTAAATTCCTATAATTAGATTTATTAGATCCGAAGTATGTTCTAACCTGGCAACTTATTACGACTCTCCACATAAAATTCTAATTCAGAAACTCTAAACCCTACCCACACCCAACACACACATACAATATTACATAGACTGAGTAACTATCCTCTTGTAACCCAAGAGAACTAATTTACTTGAAAATTCCGCATCACAGACCCCCATTTTTTCTGTCTGATTTTAGGTAGTCCCATTGAGTTCTTAATAATCATAGTACTTTATTCATATAAATGACAAAACAGATTCCCTTTATCTGATATTTCAAATAATTCCATTACACATTTTTAGAGTTGTGACTACAACTGGAGTGAAATAACCCAGTACCGGCGGAATTTATGGTGTTAAGAAATAATATTGCAATTTCAACTGCATACCATAGCCAACTTTATTATTTAGGAGTTGCCATAGGTTTCCATCATCCCCAAATGCTTTCTCTGCCAATTATTACAATTGCCAATTGTAAGTGGACCAGAAGCATTGAATTGATTAATCAAAAGAACACCCAATAGCCCAAAAGGAATCAAAAGAAAAGGATGTCTACAATAATAAACTAAAACAAACCAAAACTAGACTCAAAACCACTCAAATTCAACAGACAACTCCCAGTCAAATAGTGAAAATCAACCGAAAGCAACCAAAAGAGGCAGAGAACAATTCTTCGTATTTATATCTAAGCAAGTTCAGTTTGTGCTTTATTCATGAACTTACACTTATGAGACTTTCTAGAAGAATGTTACCTCTATCACTCAGATAAAACAAATACTAATGTGCCTTATACTGCATAGGATCATCAATAAAAAGGGTGTTCTAGGAAACAACTTTCCCCACTGAACTTTGAAGAGGATCTAAAACTTTTTTGGAGAACTTAAAAAAAATTTCAGGTCACCAAAAATAAACAAACAAAATTACAAAAAGCATACTGTATCAAAGATTTGACAATATGGAACCTGTGATTGACAATATGAAACATGGATAATTACTTTCAAAAACTGATTTTATCCGAAAGGAACTTTTCTTTTGCCATGTTCTTTTCAAAACGTATGATATATATAAAAAATAAAAATAAATCTTATTAGCAAGTTCATCAGAAAACATGGAATTGCATGGTTAATAGGAAAAAGCACGCTACAATTATTATAGATTTTAGCTTGAGCAAGTTCTACTTTATGTATTCAAACTTCTATTTGAGCAACCTATGCCAGTATTATTAAGTATATCCCTATTAAACCATATTTTGGGACATGTGTACAATGTTTCCTTTTCTCAACCAGATTACGCTACTAATTCACATTCCAGAAAGCTTCAGCTCATTTTGAAAAAAATATTATGCCTTACTGAAACCACCTAAAATGATCAATTCATTGCAAAGAGAAAAGCCACACACTGATGCAACTTGAACATCAAATATGTGTATTCATAATTTCCATGAGATTTTATTATGAAAAAATCTAGGATAATCAAGAATTTTACGGATAATTTTATTTATGTTTTGAATCTTAGCTCTCCAAATGTGGTAAACAAGAGAATGCTAAGCTAACTTTAACAGTAAAATGAGAAAAGTTTTACCTTTCAAATTTCTAATAGCCTAACATGGAAGAAAATAAAACAAGGTTGAAAAACACAGAAAATGAAAGATGCACTAAGCAGAAAAAAAAATGGCAAGCATCAGACAAATGATGTTTCAATGCCTAACTTTTATACATGAAAAGAAAATAGACTGGGATTTAAATATTTAGATACACCACATCTGATAATGTATCTATAACTACAAATATAGCACAGACACAAGAAGCAGCAAACAAAGATCCAGAAAAGCTTATAAAATTTTCATGTATATACCATTAAAGCTATTGAACTGTATAGAGAATCTGCTAATATGATTTACTATTATTTCAATCACATACCTCCATGACAGAATTTTAGACCAACTAGTGAGGTTGAAATTGATACATTGCTTCTATCCATTGATTAACTGAGTAAAATCTGATACTTATATACTCTTGATAGGCACTCTATCTAGTAAAAACATGAGAATATTAGGCTTCAATTTCAGAACTGATGTGTTAATACTGTCATTTTTCTAAACAAATTCATGATAGCACCAACTGTGACCATTACATTTTGGCCATGACAGCAGCCAGTGATTTAGAACCTTGGTACACACAGCTTGGTTGTATATGGGGTTTGTCATTCCTTCACATGATTTAAGCAGAGCCGAATATCTATTTTCTGACATATAGTTTGAAACAGGATTACTCTATTCCCTTCTCTGGAAAAGCTCCTCTACAAAATTCCACAAGTCTATGAATTTTCTAACTTTTCCATCTCCTACAAGCATCCTGAAGACTACCAAGTTGAATTCTTATACTAAATCATCTCTTTATATTGCCATGTAACTTGTCAAGAATCCGCCAAGTTACAGCATCAGGGGCCAGACCATTCTTTTGCATTTCTTTTACAATTTGGTAAGCTTCTCTCTTCATGCCTAACTTGCAAGCACTGTCAATCACAATATTGTAGCTAATGATATTTGGACTAACCCCAGAATCTACCAGTTCATACAAGAAATGGCAAGCTTCATTCAAATTGCCTGAGCGACAAAGCCCTTTGAGAATGGAAGCATAAACAAAATCATCATGAATTTTTGAGGGCCAAATAACTTCATCCCAGAATTTCTTAGCATTGTCAATTTGACCAGAATCACATAGTCCATCAACTATTATCGTGTAAGTTTTACTGTCAGCAGCTACACCATCTGCTAACATTCTACTAAAAACCATCATAGCCTCATCTGCTAACTGGAGTTTAAACAAACCACGAAGAACTGCATTATATGTTACAACACCAGGACTAATGCCATTTTTGAGCATTACTTGATTCAATAGATTGAGAGCATCTTCACTTTTTCCAACATTTAACAAACCACCTATGATGGTAGTGAAGGTCACAGCATCAGGGGGACAAAATTTTCCCACCATCATATCATTTAGCACCTTCAAAGCTTCTTCAATCCTTCCCATCTTGCAAAGCCCATTAATAACTGTGTTGAGAGTGATCACATCAGGCTGACACTCAGTTTGAAGCATAGAAACAAGCACATTTAAGAGCTCAGTTGCATTTTTCATAAGACAAAGTGCTCTCAAATATATATTGTAAATTCTAGTTCTATCCACCCCCTCCTTATTCAACATTGATTGAAGAACTCTCCTTGCCTTGTAGAGATCCATTTCTTGGCAAAGAGCTTCCACTAAAACCCTGTAAGTATATTCAGATGGCAAGTAACCAAATTCAATCCCTTCTTCAAACAACTGATAAGCCCTCATGCAACCTCTCTCCTTGCAAAGCCCATGTATAATAGAATTATACGACACTAAGCTTGGAGTAAACCCTCTCTTTCTCATTATATAAACAATTCTTGAAGCACCATGGTTCCTTCCAGCTCTACAAAGCGAATCAACCATATGCCCATAAGCAAACTCCCCATCCACACTCTTCCCCTGTGGCATATCCTCTGCAATATTAAAAACTTCACTGAAAAACCCTTCTCTACACAAAGAATCAATGAGATTTCCAAAAGCAGCATTATTCACTGACTGGTCCTCTTCATCCTTCATTGTCTCCCAAAGGTTATACATCAATTCCTTTCCACGTTCAGTATCCCGCTTCCTTATAACCCCACAAATCAACACACTATATGTGAGAGAATTAGGTACCACCCCATGTTCACGCATTTCATCAAACATCTTATATGCAGCAGACACTTCACCGACTTGACAGTACCCACCAATCAAAGTGGTATAAGTAACAATATTTGGGAAATGCCCTCTACTAATAATATCAAACAACAACCTATGTGCTACATTGGGCTGCAAAATCTTGCAATACTGATAAATCAAACGGTTATAATTAATTAAAGAAGGCACAAACTCTGGCTTAACATCAAACAAACGATAAATGGCATGAAATGTGGCTTGTGGGCATTGAGAATCAAGCAAGCGAGCAATGAGGACATTACAAGTTCGCTCATCAGGGATGCAATGTGAGGAAATGAAGAGGACAAACCGATTGTGGGCTTCCTCGAAGAGATTGGCTTCACAAAGTGCATGGATTATGCTGCTGAGATTAAGGGAATCGGGGTGATAACCATGGAGGCGGAGATGGTCAAGAAGGTCAAGAGCTTCATCGACTTTGCGGTGTTGGGTACAAAGGTCATGAATCTTTCTGGTCCAGTAAGATCTGTTGGTAATGGAGATGACTTGGTCTTTGTCTTGCTCTTGGTGTACTGGTTCGTGGTTTAGTAGCTGGTAAGTGGAGAAGAATGAAAGAGGTAGAGTAATGGGTTTGAAGGATTTGGTTCCCAAGAGTAGTAAGCATTGTTTAGGTGCATGCTTTTGTGTGATAGAAAATAAGATTTTCATTTCGCAAAACAACTGCCTTCCATCAATATGTTACACAAATTTCCAATGCCAGTAGTAATATACATCTTGCTTGCATGCATGGGAATCTACCATCACTGTCAGTTACCCCACGAATTGTGTCTTCAATGTCTTGTGCTACATCAGACATGCCCAAATACAAAATGAGAATTAAACACCAGAAATGGTGTCTTAATGTTGGATAGATGCTCAACACTTATGCAACAAAACAACAGAGATAAACACCAGAGATACTGTTACTATTAATGACTAAATAATATGAATAAAGCAGTCCAACAAAAAAAAAATTGTTGACTATTTTTATTATTATTATTATTAAAACAATACTCATTAAGAAAATAATACTTGACTAAGGCTTATAAATTCCTCAAGTATTACTATGAATAAGCAAGATTATTACTATTTTTTCTCACAAAAAAATGAAAATTTTGAGGAATTTATGTGAAAAAATAGTCCAACAGGAGCTTTGCATTATGAGATAAATACTACAAGGCACCCCTCTCATTAGCTTCAGATGGTTATGATCATATTCTTTTATATCTATTACGAATCTCTTCGATATTCTATGATAAACAACTTCTACACATTAGTAAGTCACCTATCCATGTTCTAGATCTGTAATTTGTTCATTCAAAAGTCTACTTTCCAAGTAATATGTAAATAAAAAGAGTTGGAAACAATAATTGAATAGCCAATAGAAGCAATATTTGACTAACAATGCTATTTGATTTAGCATTTTGAAAGAAACAGTCAGGATAACTTCATAATTGTCCTGATATTGTATTAAGTTGCTTTTTAATATTAGGGGAAATAAATTAACAACATATATAGTTAAGCTTAAACTCAGCCTTTGAATTCTCTTTTTGATTATTTATCCTATGATTTCCCATATAAACCAATACACGATTTCGATCAGCTGAAGCAAACCATGATGGTTGAACGTACAGAAACAACCACAGTTCATATTAGATAATGAATTGTTTATTATCAAAACACAAATGCCACAAGTTTCAGCTTAAACAAAACGAAAATTCGAATCAATTAGGGATTGAGATATGTATACTAAAAATTACAGTGATTAATTAGAGATGATAGAAAGAAAGAACAACGAAAGTAAATCTCCATAGTTAACTTGAAAATCGACACAATTTTTAAAATCATAAAAGCAGAAATGAAATGGGACCTGAACAGAGTTCACGCAGATGATTTCAATGTTAAGCTGCAAGGCGGCTCTTCCCGGATTCAGTGGGACCAGCAATCACAACAACCTCTTTCTTGCTGACAAGCAGAACGGAGAATGTAGTGGTGGCGGCAGCGAATAGGGAGCGGCGGCAGAAGGAAGTGGTAGTGGAGAGGAGAAGACGAAGAAGAGATCGGAGAGAGAGATTACAGTAATACGCAGTTGGTACTTGTTATCGTGAACAAAACTTTTTTTTTTTTTTTTTTTTTTTTTTTGCCAAATCGTGAACAAACTCGATATTAGCATTTTAGTTTTTTTTTTAAATAATATTTTTTGTCATTAAATTAATTTTAATCAAAATTGTTAGATTTTTTTTTAGCAGTGTTTAGAATCTTACACAATGTTTGGTATATATAATATAAATTTAGCTTAATAATCCAAAAAATTTAGGGAAATTTGATATCACTACTACAGTTTTCTATTTTCTGATTTTTTTTAATTTAAAAAAAATTAATTTTCAAATTTTTTATTTTTATTTTTAAAAAATATAAAATAGAAAATAATACCAAATATTTTCTTAATTAATTCATAAAATAGTCTTATTTTAATTTTGTATTTTTAGCAAACCATTTCTCATAAAATTACTAATTTCATAATTCATAAAATTTTAATCTCTAAAATAACTTTCAATTTTTTACTTTATTTCTTAAAAATGATTTTCATTTTTTTAATTTATTTTTCAATTATCTAACTTATACTATAAATTAAAATATTTATACCAAATAAGGTTACTATAAGTAATTATTTAACTAAGCTCATAATTAATTAATCTTAAAATTAAAATTAATTATAAGAATTATGAATTTTTAAACCAAATTGATTGTTAGAGATTAAAGTGTTTTTTTATATAATATAATAATTGAAATATTAAAATATATATTTTAAAATTTTAGAGTAAAAGTATTATATAAAATAAAATATTTAGGATTATAATATAATAAAAAATTGATAATTTTATAAATAAACACTAAAGTGTTAACCAATAACAAATAGTAGGAATTGAATAGCCAATAGCCAAAAACAAACCTCATATGTAAATAAATTGATCTATTAAAATCCAATTTTAATATGAAATTATCTAAAATCAAAAGTTCATAATTGTGATTAGGACAACTTTTTCTATCATTTGATAAATTAAGAACAAGTGAATTGCTCATTAATTTACCCTTGTATTTTTTTAGTTTTAAACTTTCAGTAAATAATTTTTTCTAACAAGTCCAATTAGAAAATTGTATAATAAAATAGTTAATTTATAGTTATATCATACAACTTTATAAAATTATACAAAATAATTAATAAATGAATTAAATATGTGAAAATATACAATTTTGAGTTATTATTTCATTTTAATAGAAATTATTATAAATCAAATATAGTCTTTTTTAAATCACATATTAAAATGATTATTTTTTTTTTTCAAAATTAACTTATTTAATCACACACATTCATTTACAAATGAGCAATCTTTAATGTAAACGAGAAAACCATTGAACCAATAATTTTTAATTTTTTTAAAAAATCAATTCAATCTAATTTTAAATTCTTGAAATTTTTATTTATTTCATTAATATTCTTTTTTCATGACAAGAAAATCGAAATAATACAATAAAATTCAATTATATATATATATATATATATATATATATATATATATGATTAATTCACCTTTTTTTGTTTGATTTCAAATTTCAAATTATTATTTTTAGTCAAGTTGGTTTTTCATTTTAGATTTGATTCAATTCAATTGTTCTTTCTCCTTCAATAAATATTTTGATCAATTCAATTTTGTTGAATTTAAAACCAAACCAATCGGTGCCAAGTGCCGACTACTACACTCACTAGACGCTTCTAAAAGTTGAATAGTACTTGCGCATTAGCGAATGGACCCACATAATCATAGACTTATTACTAGTCGCGGCCTCTTTGGCTAAAGCTAAGCCCATGCTTAATCCTTAGGACCGCAACGGGACACGTATGAAGCGAATTTTTCATTATTTGCCTCCGTTCTGCTAATATATTTTTGTATTTTCATTACTCTGCTGTAGGGTGAACAGGTCACATAATGAAACGTGGTGGATTGATGTGGGTATACTCATTTTTATTTATTTTTTATTTTTTTAAATAATTATTTAATATTATTTTTTTATATATATAATTCATTTATATATCTTTTTTATATATTCATACAATATAATTTATCTTTTACATAAAAAAAATTATAAATTAATATATATATATATATATTTGAAAAATTATAAAAAATATATATAATATACATAATTTAATCAGATTATATCATTACTCATCTTGATCAAAATCCGACTTGAATTTAAAATTTAAAATTTATCATGCCCCATTTAATAAATAGGGCGGATATTAGAGACGGATTAAATTACCATTTATACTTTTTTTTTTTTTTTGATAGAAAATATAGAATTTTCATTAAAGAGAATCAAAAGCTAATACATCAACAATAAAAGAGGGGACATAGTCCCATACTCGTTGATCAGACAAGGAACCAACGACTCCAACAAGGGAATGAGTCACTTTTCGATGATCTACCAACATAGCTAAAACAGCAATTGACAAAAGTTTTAGCTTTCATTTAGTATGATGGATTTGAAATTTATGAATTTGAACAAAATTCATGAAATTAAAAATTCATATCTCATGTGCATTTTTAAATCTTTCATTTTTGAAGATTTTGAAGCATGATAGATTTTAATAAATTCATAGATTGTATTTATAGTTTAATTTTTCAAATCAAACAAATGATTGAACTACAATTAATGAATTTTACGAAATTTATCATACTAAACGAGACCTTAAAAATAAACTTATAATCCTTTAAAACTAAACCAAAATGAGATAAATTTGTAACATAATATTGCCATCTCTACTTAATCCAAAGAATTTATGAAATTTATATAACACAAATCTTTCTATGTTGTACAAAGAGAGTGGTTAAATTAATAAAAGTTAAATTCAAAATTGTTTGAAAAAATATTTCATTATATATAAATTAATTTTTTTAAAATTAAATTTATATAAAATTATATTATTAATTATTTTTAATGTTATTATATTTTATAAATTTCAATTAGAATTTATATAAATCAATAACTATCTATTATTTTTCCCGCGATTTGAAACTTAATCCATATATTTTTTTTTATTTTAATATTAAAAACATTAAAAAAATATTTTTCTTAGCATAAACAAATTCTTAAATATAATAATAATATTAGTTTGCGCATTTCAAATGTTTTTAAAAAGTATAATTTAAATTAAAAAAAAATGATGATTGATTGAGCTCATAACTGATTAGTTTAATTTATACCTCTCAAATTTGATATAATTAATAATTTAATTCTTATTATTTTAAAATTAATATTTTTAATTTATAAAATTTATTGATTGCCAACATTTTAGTTCTTAGTTTTATAATTATGAATTACTTTTACTATGTTAATTTTTAACATTTTAATTTATATAGCACTTGTATTTCCAAAATCTTTAAAATTTTAATTATTTTATTATAAAATTCTTTAACCACTCAAAATCTTACACCACCCATTAAAAAATTAATTTAAAAATTAAAAATACTAATTTTGAAACAATAGAAATTATAATAATTTACTCTAAAATATACATAAAATTACATTTAGAATATATTTTTATTTTTAAAAATGTAACTAATTATTTTTTCAATTTAATTTAATTTATTTGATTCAATTCCAATTTTATTTTTCTATAAATTTTGATTAATTTTATTTTGTTAAATTTTGAATATATTTAATTAATAAAATGACTTTTATAATCCTTTAATTTACAATCATTAATACACACTTAACTCGCCGTTTCTTTAGCAAAAGCTAAGCCGAATTCAATTTGACCCCACCACACGCGCAAAGCCCACGTTTTGACCGCCTTATCTCTGTCTGTTACTATTATTTATTTCCAAAAAAATTCATGCTTTTCTCAAATTCTCAACTAACCCAAAACAATGGCTCTCTATCTCCAAGACATGAACGAGCTCCAGCGAGTTTTCGACCAGTTCGACACCAACCACGACGGCAAGATCTCCACAGCCGAGCTCGGCGGAGTTTTGAAAGCTATGGGTTCTACTTACACCGTTGCAGAGCTCGAACGCGTGATGGATGATGTCGACACCGACAAAGATGGTTTCATCAATCTCGAGGAGTTTTCAGAGCTTTGTCGATCTTCCTCCGGTGGCAACGCCGACACTGAGTTGAAAGACGCTTTTGATATGTATGATCAGGATAAGAATGGGCTTATTTCGGCTAATGAGTTACACCAAGTGTTGAATCGTTTGGGGATGCAGTGTACTATGGAGGATTGTGTGAAGATGATTACAACTGTGGATTCGGATGGAGATGGGTGTGTTAATTTTGTTGAGTTTCAGAAGATGATGGCTGCAACTATCAACAAACCATGATTGATTTCGATCTGCTTGGGTAATTAATTTTCGATTTTGAATATTAGATCTGAAATTTGAAATTTGATAGGCTTAATATTATGATGAAAACGTTTTGAACTACTACTGCTAATCTAATCTCTGAGAAATGTTATCAATATATTGAAATTTTAGTTATTTTCCATAGTTTTGAATCCTTGGATTAATCAATAGTTGTGCTTGTGAATTTGATTGGATTTTAAAATCGGAAAATTCTAGGAAAGTGAAATTGATTATTTTCTTGCATTCCAAACAGAATTCAATATAAAGAGACAAGAGAAATCCAATAATGGGGTAGGATAATTTAAATAAAGTAGTAGTAATAGTAAAATAAAGCATCTCAGAAAAGCTATTACACTATGTGTGGAAATTTTTCTAGGGAGGAAAGAAAATAAAGAGGGAAAATTTCCCTCATTGTTTTTCTCTCTTGTTAGTTGGATGAATGAGTGAAAAATAAAGGAAGAAAAATATTTTTCTTCTTCTTTTTATTCTTTATTTCTATTTTTCTTTCAAAATGGAAAATAAAATTTATTTTTATTCTTTTTATTTTCCTCGCATTTCAAATAAAAGAAATTTATTTTTTTTTAATTTATTTTTATTATTATTATTTTATTATTTTTCTTCTTTCCAAACTGATGGAAATGGAGGGGATTTGATTGTGATAGTGATAGGGTCAAGGAGGACTACAACACCTGTCCTTTTTTCGGCCAGGTGGAGAATTTTTTTTTTCTTTTGCCCCAAAAAAGATTTTTTCATTCTGGTTTGCGGGTTTGTTTCTCTTTTTATTAATTTAATTTTAATTTTTATAATTTATGGAGTTTTATAATCAAATATTTAAGATATAAAATATAATTTCTGAATATACATATCAGATATGAAATGTGTTTTTAGATTTGTGGTTGTCTAGGAAAGAAATTTGACTCGTCATTCTCTAGGAAATAAATTTTGTGGTCAAGTGTGAAGTGTGTTACTAGACTTGTCTAGAAATTTTTTTTTAATACTATTAGGATGCTTTTGGATTTGGATTTAATACAAGTAAAGATGTTCTCCAGAAAGACAATTCTAAGCAAGGCTGATTAATGGGAGTGATCATATTCTGAGCAAGGCTGATTAATGGGAGTGATTATCGATCAATTCGGTTTAAAATTGAACTAAATTAAAATAATTAAAATTATATTTTTTTCAAATTAAACTGGAATTTATAGTGAAAATCGAACTAAACTGAAAAAGTTTAGTTCGGTTCAGTTTTTCAGTTTGATTATTTTTTATTATTATATATATATATATATATTAAAATTTCAATCAATTTGATTCAAATTGAAATTTTTTAATAAAAATCAAACTGAAATTTAATTCGATTTATTAATTTAAAAATTGAATCGAATCGAATTACTAAAAAAAAATTGAATTGAATCAATAAGTTTGATTTGATTTTTTAATTTCGATTCAGTTTTGCTCGCTTCTATTATCATTTTGAAAATAAATCTTTGATCGATTGAGTTTGGTGTCCAAGTATGACTTTTGGCAAGTCGAAAGGGAATATGTGGTTAATAACTCAATATAACTTGCCCAAGTAAAAGGGGTAAAACGCCTTTGTTGGTTTTAATTATGGGTATAATATAGTGTTTAACTCGAGTTTGGTTTGATTAGAAAATTTTAATTTTAATTTTAAAACTTGTAAATATATGTTTGAAATACTTGAGTTTGACTCCATTCAATTTAATTGTTATTAAAAAATTAAATTAACTTATTTATTAATATTAAAATAAAATTTGAATAAACTATAATGAACTTGAGGTGGAATTAATAAATTATAATATTAAATATTAAATATATTTAAAATCATATAAAAATTTTAATACTTAATTAGACTTGTAAATCACTCGATTCAAGTATTATAATGTTTAAATTAAACTTGATTCATCATTCGAATTACTTGAATTTGTGCTCGATTCAATTTTAAAAGAGTAAAATATAAGTAATTTGACTCATTTATACTCTTAATTTTAATTAATATTTAAAAATTAAATACTTAAAATATTATAATTTGAAACTTAATAATTCGAAGTGCATGTTTTTTAATTATTTCAAAAATGATGAATTACTATCTAATTTTTATAATTTCAAAAATCTATATACATATATATAATAAAAGTTGAGTTTAAGAGTTTTTTAGAAAATTTTTGTCATGTGTCAAGTAATTCTAGTAAAAAACAAATTTATATGAAGTCATCTCATAAAAAATTAAATTTAAATGAAATTATCTCATTAATTTTTTTTCCATAATGTATTTTTGTAAGTCTCGTATATTTTCTTTATAGTTTATATTAATATTCAAAATTATTAAAAAATAATATTTATATTTACTAAAAAAATATGACCATAACTCGTGCAAAGTGTGAGCCCACGACTAGTTTTTTTTTTTTTTTTTTTTGAAATTCAAAGAGAGAGTATTATTGCAAATCTGTTGATAAACTTGAACAAATAAACAAGGGAGGGGAACTCTCCCAATAGTGAATATCATACCAAGAAACTGAAGCCCTAACTAACTCATGGGCTACACGATTCGCTGATTTCCTAACAAATGAGACCTTATGATTTCTGATCTCACTAAGAATGAACTTACAATCATCAATAATCATCCCAAATTGAGAACTGTCATTTTCCCCAGATCTCATAGCTTGAACCACATTGAGTGCATCTAGCTCAAATTCAACATTTTGAAGCCCTTTTGATTTTATCCAACTCAACGCCTCCTTGAAACTTATAGCTTCTGCTAACTTGGGGCATAAGGACGAGTGCTCCAAAGATCGCAACTGAGCTCCAAGAAACAAACCTGAGTGATCTCTCAAGACACAACCTACACCCATTTTCTTTTCTTGCTGGAAAATGACAGCATCTGTGTTGCACTTTAGCCACCCCACACCAGGTTTCTTCCACTGAGTTCATTGATTATTATGATCACCATCATTGAAGCTTGAAGTTGTAGACTCTTGCTGAGCTAAAATCCATCTTTGCAAATACATTACAGCCCCATCCACCACCTGCCTTGGTTGTTTTCTCTGATTACACCACACCACTCCATTTCTACAAGTCCATATATTCCAAAGAATAGTCGCCATCAACCCACAATCTTTGAAATCCCTTTTTTGAAATACAAATTGAAGCCAGCCACTAATATCACTTGATGTCCCCCGCATATAGCCAATTAGGGAGGCTACCCAACAATCTTTAGCAAATGGACAAGTAATAAAGATGTGAAAAAGAGACTCACCTTGTCCTTGACACATAGGACAACAATTTAGAACATCAACACGTCTGCTTATCAAATTTTCCAACGTGGGCAAACAATTAGAGCAAGCTCTCCAAACTAGAGACTTGAATTTTGGTGGCACCTTTAACGACCAGAGCTTCTTTCATAACTAGAAATTACACTTAATTATCATTATTTTACAGGTTAACACACCAAATTAAAAATTTTGAAAGTTTAAACACTCAATTGATAAATTTTGCCAAGTTGGAACACCAAATATATCATTATTCTCAAAGAGATCTCAGGCTATCTAACCTCTAAATTTTTCAATTTTATATATATTTAACACAAAAAGGCTTAGGAAGCAGAAACCGTGATGTGCCTCCCTCTTTGGCGAACAATTGGCTGAAAAGAAATGAGCATGCCTATTGTAACTTCCTCCAAAATTTACTTGGCAAATAATAATAATAAAAATAATAAAAACTTTTTTTTTTTTTTTGTCGAAATAAATAGATTTCATATCATAAAAGGAGCAAAAAGTTCATATCAGTACAAGTAATAATTACAATACATAACCCAATGGCCAATAGGATATATGTAATTCTTATTTAGTCATAGCTCTTCTTCCTTCTTTCCCAAGCCCTTAACTGGCCTTGTCTTCACTGTTGCTGGCGTCCAAGGGAAAGGGAGGAACATACTGCAGAGCGGGGTTGCTGCTGAACCCAATAGTCGTTCTGCCCCATTTATAAACTGAATAAATTTTACCTACTCTATTAATATCGAGTTGAGCGAGTATCTATTGGGCAGATCAAAATTGTGATCCCATTATGCATCATGATTCATGATTAACTCTTTGGCAAAAAAAAAAAAAAAAAAAAAAAAAGAAAGAAAGATTAACTTTCTATATATTCTAAAGAGGTATGTTGGGAGCAATTAAGTAAAGGTCTAAAGTAGTCTAGCAAACTTAGACTTCTTTTTTTTTTTTTGGGTTCAATTAAGCCCGTGATTTAGGCATCCGTGACTTTATTCCCTAATCTCCTTTGCCTTTTATTTTGTTTGTTGATGATTTGCTTGGCTTGTAAAAAAAACTTCACATGTCCAATTTGTTTGGATGCTCAAAATCATTAAAATATGACATAAGGTGGAAATATATTCCTAATATTTGATTAAAAGTGCAAATCAACACTTAATATTTTTCGAGATACGAATATGCCCCTAACATTATAAAATGGGCCAACACACTCGTTCTCTTTGTTACCTCCATTATCTTTCTCTCCACACTTATTTTTTTTAAATTTTTTTTGTCCTTCCTTTATCTTTATTTTTTTTTAATTTGTATTTTACATTTACCTATAAAATATTTGTGTGTGTATATACATATAATTTGACTTTTTCTATTTATTTTTTATTTATAAGTTTATATAATGATAGTTGTAATTATTAATAAAATTTAGTTATATTATTAGAATATATGATAAAAATTTTAAAATAATTAATTGTGATATTGAATAAGTACATTCTAAATTTTTTTTAAAAAACACAATAACGTGAAAATAAATTAATGAGATAACTAGTTTTATTTTAAAAAAAATATTTGAAAAATGATAAAAAAAAAAAATTTTGAACAACTTTTGATAAAAACAAGTTACTTGATTAATTTATTTTCACGTCATTATATTTTTTAAAAAAAAATTATAAGTGTACTTATTCAATATCATAATTAATTATTTATAATTTTTATCTTATATTCTAATAATATAATTAAATTTTATTAATAATTACAATTATCATTATATAAACTTATAAATACAAAATAAATGGAAAAAGTCAAATTATATGTATATATACACAAATATTTTGTAGGTAAATATAAAATACAAGTTAAAAAAAAAACAAAAATAAAAGAATGTCAAAAAAAAAAAAAAGTGTGAAGAGAGAGAGAGATAATGGAGGTAACAGATAGAAGGGGTGAGTTGACCCATTTTTGTAACGTTAGGGATATATCCGTATATCGAAAAACATTAAATATTAATATGCACTTTTAACCAAATATTAGGGGTATATTTACATGTTGTCTTTTAAAATATTAAGCTTTTTGGTAGAAGAATTTTTGAATTTAGTGTGTTCTTTTAATTTTATCAATTTGATTGATAAATTATATAAATATTCTTTCAATTGTATCAAATGAATTTAGAACAAATGTCCATCTATTCATGACAAAGTGGTAAAAAAAAATTATTATTATTATACGAGCAATTTAATTGCTTAAATATATTTTTTGAGATAATGGAATGAAAAGATAATGAAGGTAAAAAAAAGGGGGGGGTATAGAATAAAATGTGGATGTAAAACCCTTCAAAAAAAATTTTACATTTTTTCCTTTAAAATTTTTATTTGGGATTTTTTTTTTTTTTTTGAAATTGAGGACTTAAAACCCATAGAAACTAACAATCTTACCTACAAGGTCGTAAGGTTCCAATCTTATCAACCAATGCAGTCTCATAAAGACTGGTAGGAACTAAATCCAACCATTGAACCCCCTTGAAGTTGCGATAGCAACATTTGCAAGTCAGTCATCTATTTGCAAGCATGGATGAAGTTAGAACACTGACCCAAAATAAATATTAATGGGTATGTGGAGATTAATGAATATGTATCTTTGGCTCAATTCAATTTAATTTTAATTAAAATTAATTTTTACATTTTTAAGGTAAGATATATTATACAAAAAAAAGAAAAAAAAAAAAAAAAACTAGAATGATATTTTCTCTCTCCCCCTTTTGTTACGATTCAATTTTGAACTGTAATCGAATTGGAATTGAACTGACGTGAGATCAATTCTTAGTTTGGAATTAGAATCCGAAAAAAAATAATATTTTGTATATTGTAATACTTGAATTATATCATATACACTTTACAAGTTTTATTTTGAACATGTTAGAAATTTTTATTTTATTTGTTTCCTAAAAAGTTGAAATTTAATTTATTTATAATTTTATGTAATTAATTTCTTATCAAACTAAATCTAAAGAAATATTGTTATACATGTTTACAAGAAAGAAAATTAAATTAAAAAAACTTTTTTTTTATTGATGAAAATATACAAAATTGATAGTTCAGAACTGAACTGAGAACTAAAATTGAAATCGAATTGAAACTGAAATTGAACCGAAATAGACACAAGTTCAAAATCGGACCAAATCATAAAGGGATCGATTCTATTCCAGTTCCACTCTAAAACCGGAGCCGGCAGTTACCAAAAGGAAAGGCTTATTACCAAAAGGCCATCCTAATTTGGTTATTAGTTAAGTGAATAAATTTATCACCAACTCAAGCCTCTCATTAGTCATCATTCCACCAACTCATCATGACCTTCATGACATATATAGATTCTATAGGATTTTATTAAAACTTTTCTTAAAAATAAAATTTACAATAAAAAAAGTTCAATCTAAAACTAAATGATAAAGATGAGTTTATTAGAGAGATAAGATTTTTATTTTGATTTTTCTAGCGAGTGCTCTAAAAGTATTAATTAAAAATTAATAATTCATATAAAATTTGATCTATTACTTAGTATAGTTTATAATGATTGTAATTAAATACAATTATATTAAAATCTTAATTTTTTCCTACTCAATTTATTTTTAATTTAATTTAATTATTTTTCTTGAAATAATTACATTCTAATTAAATTTTATATGAAATACTTGTTTGCTAATTAGATTTTGTCAGAAACAACAGTTGTTTATTAGTGCCCTTTAATAATAATAATTTAGACAAAAATAAATAAATAAATTTAAAAATAAATTATATGAATGAAAAGTGTAAATTTTGACTTATTACGTGAACAGTTGTTAACTAGTGCCCTTCAAAAATAATAATTTAGACAAAAATAAATAAATAAATTACATGAGTGAAAAGTGGAAACTTTAATCTATCACGTAGGATGATATATAGTAATTTTAACTAAATATAATTCTATCAATATCTCCTCTTTTTTTTTTTTTTTTTTCAATCTACTCATTTTTAATTTAATTTAATTATTTTTTTAAAATAACTACTTCCTAATCAAATTTTATATGAAATAACTATTTTCTAACTAGATTTTGTTTGAATTCATTGTTGTTAACTAGTATCTTTAGAATATTCATTAGAAAAACTATTTATTTTTAACTTGATAAATAAGATTATATATGAAATAAAGGGATGTTTTATATTTTTGAAATTCACTTGCCTAATAAAGATGCTCAAAATGTGCCAACTTAATTAGAATATTCAGGTGCTTTTTTTTTTTTTTTCCAATCTTTTACTTAAACAAAAAGGGATGTTTTATACCAAAAGACATCTTAATTTATTGGTTAGGAAATATACTAATCACCAACTTAATTATAGTCAAATTCAAAAACTAAAACTTCCAACAAGTAAAGGAATATGAAATGATTAACTATGATAACTAAACATGATAATCTTAAGCACCTAATACAATATTTGAACTAATAAATTGATAAATGATAGAGTTACAATAATGTTAGAATGAATTGAGAGACAGTCCAATTAGAAAGTCCCACGTATGCATCAAATAACTTTAGTCATTAGGATATGCAGTGATTTGAAATTATTGTGCATTGGAATTTGAGTTTATAGTTATTATCTCTATTTTTTTATAACTCACGTTTTAAAAAATATTTGAAATTTTATTTAATTTTTATTTTTATATGATAAATAAAATTTAAATTATTTTTTTTTATCAATTTTACCATTAACTTAATTATTTCTTAATCGTAGTGAAATTTTTTAAAGCGTTAGCTATAAAAAAACGAAAAGAGTATAATTCAAACACTCAATCATTTTAAATGATTAGCTATCTAAATAGATTTTTATATTATTTAATCTAACACATGAAGCTACATGATTGGTCCTTGATTAACATTTCTCCTACCATAGTGAAAGATGCAATTATAATTTTCTTTGGCAACATCATAATAACAGTAGACATCCTGTCTTTATCTATGGCTTCACATGTTAACAATCAAAACCTACCAAAGCCAATCCCAAGAGGATTATAATTATCGCACTTAGAAATCAAATTATAAATATATATTGATTTATTTATTTATTTACGAAACAGACTTTTTTGGAATTTATATGTGAAAACAAGACTTTTCCACCCATATGCTTCCTTTTCTTGGGTTTCTTGAAATTTTCAACTTTCTTTAGAGGCCATCTCTCTCTCTTTTCTTTCTTTCTTTTTTTCCTGGGTTTTCTTTATTTCTTGAGTTATGGTGATGGGAGATTCATATGATGAAGAGTGTGATTATCTATTTAAAGCAGTACTAATTGGGGATTCAGCTGTTGGGAAATCAAATCTTCTATCAAGATTTTCAAGAGATGAATTTAGATTAGATTCAAAACCAACTATTGGAGTTGAATTTGCTTACAGGAATATAAGAGTTGGTGATAAGCTCATCAAAGCTCAAATATGGGACACTGCTGGGCAAGAAAGGTATGCTTGTGTATATATATATATATATACTTCTTGTTTTGATCATATAATTATCTATCTTTTGATTAGATTTTGGATATCAATATATAAATTAGTTTTGAAGCTAGCCAAAGTTGTGAAGTAGGCCAAATAAAAGAAAAGATATATAAATCATTTATTTATTTATTTATATTAATTAGGTAGATTAGGATTTGAACACGCAATCTCTACCTATAGCAACTTGATTATCAAAATTTATTAGTTATTTATTTTATTTTTAGTTATTTATAGAAAAGAAAAGAAAAGATAAATGTTTTATTTGACAAGTTATACTATAGTAAATCCTCTCTAAAGTTATATTTTATATAGGAATAACTTTTATGTAGTAATAAAAAAAAAATTATCCTAATTTAAATTAGTTATAAATAAGAATAAATTTCATATTGCAATAAGTTATAATTTTTTTTAGTAAGAAAATTTGCAGGTAATAAGAATATGTTTTGCTATATGAAAATATAATGATTTATTTTTTAGAGTTGTTATCACATCTTTAGACTTACAGGTACGAGTTTATTAATTATATTAAAATATTATATTATTTACTTCTATACTTTTTAATTAAGTCAAAATAAAAATTATTGTGACTACATATTTATTAAGTTATAATATTCTCTTAATACTATAAAGATATTATATCTTCTTCTCTATCTAATTTTTCTAAATAAAAATTTTCCATTTTTGGGTAAAATTTCTTTATCATCAAGAACATCATTTAATTAAACTATAATATATATAAAAGAGTATCTTACTCTCAATTTTTTTTATAATTTATTCCTTTTTCATTATATATATATATATATAATGAGTTCTCTTAATAAAATTCTTAAATTTTATCATTAGATAGCTATTAGGAACAAAACCTATATAGGCTAAGGTTTCATTTGATTCCCACAATAAAATAAATAAACAAGAATGGAATTAATGACCATGAAATGCTAATTTTTCACTTGTGCATGGAATTTTTATTCTACCAATTTTTGTTTTAAAATATATTTGATGTAATAATATTTATTATTTTATTTAATATTTTTAACCAAAGAAGTAATTAACACTTCTACACTTTATATTAGTTTAGTGAAATATATTATAATATTTCTAGTTGTTTCCATTATATAAAAAAAAAAAAATTAATTTGATAAGAAAATTGAGTTTTAGATCTGAATATTTTCAAAAATAATTATTTATATTTAAAAAATAAATAAAAAGTAATAATAATCAGTCAATATATATATAATTCCATGAATCCAACAAAGAAATATTAATCTTGTACTTGTTTTGCACTAATGCTTAATTAATTGTTTCCTTTTTATTTATTAATGTAATTAATTTGTAGGGTTAGTATTTTGTAAGCATCAGCTGTATTTGTATATGGGCAGCTTTACCATCTTTAGTTACCAAATATTTTTACGACATTAATACTCATGTGTGATCTTTAATGATGTCCATTAAAATGCTAATTAAATTGCCAATGAGAGTTCTATCTAATATATATATATATATATATATATTAGAGTATAGATAAAGTTTTGAAACCCTTTTTATACTCATTATTTGATTTATTTATTTTTTATATAATTTTTTGAAATTTTTATATAATTTTAAGTATTTAAAAAATAATTAAAAATAAATATCAGGTATTAATGGAGTATTTAATATGAAAGTAAGAATTTTTTTAATTTTTTTCTTTTTTCATATAACAACCTTATTTAAATAAATTAAAAGAAGAACAAAAAAGTAACAATAATAATAATTATTTATATTATTATTTATATAAAATATACAATAATTTTATATTTATATATATATTTTTTAAAATAATATTTATATATTATTATATTTTCATGACGCATGAAAATTAATTAAAATTATTTTTTCATATCAGACAGCACAATGCGCAAATTGATGAATTAGTTGTAAAATTAAAGCTGAATCCTGAAACTTAATAAGATTTAGATTTGATTCCTACTTATATTTATAATATTCAATATAATTATTATTTCATAACTAAAAAAATATGTATGTTTTGTTATTACGTCCAACTTAATAATTCTGTGAGATATAATATCTCTCATTAAAAAATCTGATGAAATTATGGAAAAAGAAAAGTTTATTCCACTTAGGTGGGGACATCAAAATATACATATAAAAAAGCATCCTTGATTAATGCTTTGATTATAAAAAAAGTAGTGAAAATGATAAAAAGTATTTTCACTAAGAAGTTTCTTTATAAGAAGCTTTTTCTTCTCTTTGTCATGGTTTAGGTCCATTTTGGAACGTGCCCTTGTCACTTCACCAACAACAAATAAGGCCTAATTGGATACAATGCTAATTTCCCTCAATAATAGCGGGCTATATATATATATATATATATATATATATATATATATATATATATAATTGCAACTAATTTAATTAAAACACTCATGATATTTTTGTTAAGAGTAATCTCACATTAATCGAGAATAAATAATATAAATGGTTAATATATAGTGAGAATCTATCACCTGATTGGTTAGTACTAATCATTTTAAATATGATAGTGCTCAATATAACAATATGTGTTGTGTGTATTTATATTCTTAACATTTTTTTATATTTATCTTTCTCCCCATTCATAAAAATTAATATGATATCAGAGCAGATTTGACCTGATTTTTTGATTTTTTGATTTTTCGTCTGGATGTTCAATCCCAACGGACTGGTCCAGTATTGTCGCTGTGTTTCAAGGGGAGTGTTTGAATTTCTTTCCTGGTTTTCCGATCTGAATGTCCAGTTCCAACGGATCCAGTTTCTAGTCCATGACAATTAAATATTCATTTACAATTGTCACTTAAGGGGAGTGTTAAGAGTAATCTCACATTAATTAGGAATGAATAATATAAATGGTTAATATATGGTGAGAGTCTATTACTTAATTGGCTAATACTAATCATTTTAGATATGATAGTACCTAATATACTAATATGTGATGTGTGTATTTGTATTCTTAACACTCTCTCATTCATAAAAATTAATAATTTTGATATAAGAGTAAGATAAAAACTTAAGATAAAAATGAAGTCCTTGAGATCTCAAATCTTATATTTGACTTTTGTCAATATTGAGTTTGAGTTATATTTATAATTTATTTGCTTTGCACTATATCTAGCTCTATAACTTATAATATATATAATATTTTTCGTCAAAAAAAAAAAGCGAGCTCTCTCTCTCTCTCTTTATATATATATATATATATATATATATATTTTAATTTTATGAAAAAAAAAAAAGAAAAAAAACTTGTACTCACTCAAATGAACAATAATTGATTTGCAGGTTTAGAGCTATAACAAGTTCGTATTATCGAGGAGCATTAGGCGCATTGTTAGTATATGACATAACACGAAGAGTAACATTCGATAATGTGAAGAAATGGCTGAAGGAATTAAGAGAATTTAGCAATTCAGATATGGTTGTTGTTCTTGTTGGAAATAAATCTGATTTAAGTAATTCAAGAGAAGTTGGTGAAGAAGAAGGCAAAAATCTTGCAGAGATTGAAGATTTGTATTTCATGGAAACTTCAGCTTTGGAGAATATAAATGTTGAAGAAGCATTTTTAGAAATGATCACTAAAATCCATGATATTACTAGTCAAAGAAGTTTAGAAGCTAAAATCTTGAATGATACTAGTAAAGTTACTTCTGCTACAATCACTATTCCTGTTGGAAAACAAATACTGAATATTGATGAAGTATCTGCTACTAAACATTCAAGTTGTTGTTCATACTGATTAAATCATTTTATAGATAATTATAAGTAAAGTGAGAAAAGTTTTTGATATTTTTCTCATTTATTCTTAGACAATTATTTATTTATTTTACCTTTACATTTTTTTTTCGGTTTTGCTAATGGGTGCTCTAAGGACAATTATTGAGAACAATTTTTCAAACAAAATCAAATTAGAAAACAGTTATTTCATATAAACCTGATTTAAAAAGTAGTTATTTCATACAAAAATAATTATTTTTCACTCACTTTTTAAATAGTGATACGTTAAATTTTTTATTTTTCACTTATATAATTTATTTTTAAATTTATTTATTTTACTCTATTTGAATTATGATTTTTAACCATGTTAGAAAAACCATTTATTTATCAAGACAATTTTTTTGGGATGGAGAGAGTAGTAATTTTCCCACTAAGAAAATAGTGATTTTCAAAATTTAAAATATGAATGATATTTGCTCCTCATCTAATAGAATTGTTATATTATGGATCTGATTCCGCTATGCATAGTAGAACCAGGCCCCAACACACACGCATTTTTTTTTTTTTTTTTTGCAAATTTAATTAACTTTAATTTGTTGTAAATCGGCTTATTAGCTCAGTATATCAAAGACAATAAGAAGAGATGTTAAGCAATAAAGTAAAGAGAGAGAGAGAAAATATGTAGAGAGTAAAAGGGATTTCAAACTCTTATTATTAGATTAACTCTAGCTTTCCTTATATAGAGGAATAACTAGGGTTTAGTGTATACAACATTACTGAAATAACCCTATACTATAATCTCTCTAAAATATATACTCAAGGATGTTTAAGTAATATCCACATATAATAATTATTTATAACACTCCATCTTATATATTACTTGCGCCATGAATATACCTCGTTAAAAACCTTGCTAGAAAACCCAGTATGAAAAAATATAGCTAAGGAAAAGAGTACAATTCATGCGCTATTCTATCATTGCACAGATTGCTTCATTAAAACCTTTGGTCAAGAAAACCCTGTGGAATAAAAACTTGACTAAGGAAAAAGAGTACAATCTTATACTGATTCGTTCCCCCTGATGAGGACAACATTTTAAAACGGCACATATCAATCAATAAAACAAGTCATTCAAATATGACATTATATGAGAACTTAGCAAATAAGTCTGCTATGTTGTCACTCGAGCGAATTTGGAGGATATCTATTTCATCATTCTTCTGGAGCTTATGCGTATTAAAGAATTTGGGTAAAATATATTTAATTTGATTACTCTTAACATATTCACTTTTAGTTTGTGCAATGCATATTGCATTCTTCTCAAATAACATAATGGGAGCATATTTATTGAGGTACTTCAGGACCATAAAAATCTTTATAAATTGCAGTATCATAAGTAAACACATAACCAGTCTAAGATCTACCATTATGGAGATCAGATAAATAACCAGCATCCGTATGCTAATATCAAATATAAATTATATAAAATATAATCAAATCAATAGTGTCTCGAAGATAACACAATAAGATTTTTACACCACTCCCATATCTTTTGGTAGGTGCATAACTATACCTAGCTATGAATTTTTCTTGCAAATGCATATCAGGCATGATGCAATTTGCAAGATACATGAATACCCTTATAGCACTCAAATATGGTACTTTAAGACCAATTAATAGCTCTTTGTTATCTTCTTAGATCTAAAAGGATCTTTTTTCACTTCCAGTGAGCGGATATCATTAATCTGCTTAAGGGAAAGTATTTACTCATGCAATATGCTTTAGTACATTTTCCACATAAATATACTAGTGTATTAGGACTCATTTGGGGATAAATAATCGATCTGCAGGCCGATATAAAATTTTGTTTCTTTTAAATTTATCTCAAACTCACTTTTCAAGAGTTTGTTAGGAGTTTCATTTAAATCATCAATATATACTGCAATAATAATAGAGTCACTATGTAGTCTTTTATGAATACATATGATCATAGTGTATTATTCACATATTCTTCTTTCGATAAGGATTTAATCAAATGATTATACCGCATACGTCCATATTATTTTAATCCATACAGGGATTTCTGCAATTCAATGTAATTCATGTTACATGTTTGATGTGCATTTATTTCTATTATCTTTAGTCATTCTGGGACTTTCACATAAATATAATTTTCATAAGGCGCATATCAAGCCTTTCTTTAATTGCCATATTAATTAAATATTGGAACGTGATCATATCCATAACAAAAGAATAAATTTTCACATAGTTAATACCAGGTATCTGCGAAAAATCCTGGCAACTAGTCTCGCTTTATATCTTACCACTTCATT
>CATKHJ010323103.1:0-14185 GCA_949750685.1 Vernicia montana
GTCTAAGTTAAGGTTAGTGATGCTTGAGTATAAGATTGTGTAGTAATGAGTCTCGTATGATGATTACTTGTAGAAGATAAAGGAAAGGCTTGTGTTCAAGAAGGAGAGGCCAATCCTCATTGCTAGTGATACTTAATAGGATCTAAGGATTCGAGGTGAGTTCATGATATACTAATATTATATAGGCATTCATATATGTAATTACGAGTTATTGAAATTTTAGCAAATGTTCCAATCGCATGTTCATACCTAAAATCATCATTTCTTTGCTATGCTAGAATTATTTACCCGAGGCCTTCGGCCTATCTCTAAAGAGTATACCTAATTTTGTCACATTGATATCTCAAACTATTATTGAATCCTAAATTTGATAATGAGGCATGATTCTTTCTTATATGCCATATTGTTATACCATGAGTTATATTGTTTACATGTGAATATGAGAAAGCAGAAATCCCCGATTGATGTGGGGTCATACATCGGGCATATGCACTTAGTACAATACCCGCGGATAGGGTGAGCGTATCCGGACTTTAGCTAGGGAAAGTTTGAGGTCCTAGCTGTGAGACCTGATCAATCTTACGTGATATTATGTGATATGAGTAAGGCATTAGCCACTACTCTGTTACTATGTGGAAAGCATATCGCTTCTGATCTTTGGTTTCTGCTAAATTAATAAATATGAAATAAATTGTATCATAAGATACTCTATACCATGAGATTGTTCATTTCATATTTTATTGTATCGCCGGCATATCATATTAGTATATCGTGTTCTCACTGAGATTTATCTCACCCCGTAGTGTTTATATTTTTCTTCAGGATCATAGAGGTACGTGCAAGGTAACACTCTCAAGCTACCTTTCATCGCTTGGGAGATTACTCTACCGCTTATGGATCGTCTTTCATTTTTTTGGCCTGCAATATGCGTACTTTCATTAGAGCTCCACGGTTCAAGATCTTAGTAGTATTTATTTGGATGACTGTTGATTATTATTTTGGTCTGTATTTCCCTTAAGTATGAATACTATAAATTTATGAAGTATTAATCAATCATGCGATATGGGTATTAAAATCAATTATCGGTCACATATAATTAAAGGCTAATTATGCATGTAATATGGATAATATGCATAATAGGATTGTCTATGGGTTTTGGCTATGATCTTGGGAATGTAATTGCCATGTGTTAGTGAGCGTAGTGTAGTTAAGGGTTCTACGGGTTTAGGTGACCTTACATCTTCCTATACCCTAGGACCGTCACATGTTGAAAGGCGAGATGTGACATTGTACTTCCTCGATGGAGAAAGGAAAGTCGAGGAATACTAACTGCACTTATATTAAACCTAAAAAATTTAGGGGAGAGGGGTAAGTATAAAACTTAGTGAATAAACAATATGCATTATAAACGTGGAAATGTAGGCATATAATGACATTTTAAAATCTTGCTTATGTTAAGTAAGAAAACAGAAATAAAATAATATAATAAAATTAACATGGCATTGTTCAATCTGAGACATAAATCAACTTTTAATTTGAATATATTAACGTGATAACTTAAACTTGTACTTGCATCATGAAATGCAAGACTGATTAGGTACTTGCTCCCTAGGGCACTTAGCCCCCCAGGTGGAACCTTGCCAAATTTAGCCCTGTCAAGTGAGCTACTATGTGTGCACAGTCTGATAGAACTCCCGCTAGTAGAGGATTTATGTCATATTGTTTACGCTTTCATCTTGTAATAAATAAATAAAGAGAAATAATTTCAATCTCTCAAATTCATGATTTTAATAATCTCATTAGCATGGATTGTCATGATATATTATAAGTTACACATATAATCATGAAACATTATAAGGCTTGATAAATTCATGGATATCATGAACATGGAATTCTTGCAACTTGGAACTTGAAACTTCAATCTTGTAAAGTTTAATATAAGAAAACTTATGAATTGATGAGTTAAAAATATAACATTTCATTTTCATGAAAACTTATAATGAGTCATGGATTGAGAAATCATTTTCAATAATATGCAACTTGAATATTTAAAATTAAAGATGAAGGCATAATACATATCATTTACTCACCTTAACGCCTTAGCTTCTAATATAGCTAGCACAGATAATATGGAAGTTCATCCTTTTCAATATTACCTTCTTTGTCTTGTTTGTCTTTGAAGTCTACTATCATGATCCAACTTCTGAGTTGCGACGATCCTAGGAAATGGGTAAGCTTAAGGCTACCGAAAACCCTTAGAACCCATGAGCACTAGTAATCAAACGTAAAACTGGCAGCATAACAGTTGCAACAACACATCATACCCAAGATCTCAACATGCAAATAAAAACACTTCCAAATCCCACCTTATATCCTTACTGCAGTCAACTGATCAAAAACCCCCATATTCATATTTTGTAATACCCCAGGTTCTTATTGGTTTTACTGTAATAAGATATTTCATAAGGATGAGTAGTGGAGCTTGATTTCTTAATGAGTTATATGATTAGTTTGCCAAATTTTTTTATTTATTATAAAAGTGCATGATTGAATGGTACCTTAGATGATGTGATCTAATTGTGGATGAATGGATGAGCTTAAGAGTGTTTGAAGAGTTGAATGGAATGTATTGAGTTGCTTGGTTAATAGCATAACATTGTATGATTTCATTAGTGTTCAAGGCTAAGATTATTTACCTTGTTTGATGAGTGTGCTATTGATATGTAAATTCACATGGTTGATAGTTCCTAAGTGTTACATGAAGATTAAGTTATGATTGTGATGGTTTTAAATAATGGAATGCAAGAATTAAGGGATTAATGGATTTTGATTTATAGAATTGATTGTTCTAAGTTGCTATTATTGATTTTTAGCTATGGATGCATTGATTGTGATGGAATGATGTATATGAATTGGACTTGCAACTATATGTGTAGATTGAAGTTTGTATATTTGCAATTGTAGTAAGTTTGGATAAGTTGGATAAGAGAAAGATTTAAGATTTTAGTATCTTGCAGGTGTCATGGTAGTGACCTAGAGTAATGCCAGTTACTAAGGTTGGTCGCTATAGTATGTTTTGCTTCTGTGTGAAAAATAATTATTAGGTTTGAGATAAGTCATGCTTGTTACCAAAGTGGTAACTACCGTGAAGCTTCAGTTTGGCTGAATTTAAGGATTCTTAGGTTTGATAGAGTCACGCTCGTGACTTACTGTAATACCCCAACTCTATATTCATGTATATCTAAGGTTTTTATAAGCCATGTGTTCTAAATAATATGTATGTGCTTTATTCATGTAGATATGTATATTTAAACCCTTTATAATGCATATGAATTTGTTGTTATTTCAAGCTATTTGACTTTTAAATGACATGATAGAGTGACTAATAAATTTAAAATGGTTTCCAAATGTATAAATGCAAGAGTTATTAGCCTAGGAGTTGGTTTAGGAGTGTAGAGCGCAAAAATGAAGAAAAATAGGCGAGAAATAAAGAGGAAGGAAAAGAGGATAGCCCTAAAATAAAGTGCACGGTCGTGCACCATTTTTTAGTTTTGTCCAGGGCTGTTTCTTGGCCGAAATTGGGCATTAAATGCCCACCTAACTCCTTTAGATATCCTTATCTCCTTATCTTTAGCCATCTATGTAACACCCTAGACATTTGAAACCCTAAACCTAGATAATTGGTAACCTAATTTGCATAATTAGGTTAAGTTGTTAATTAAATATTAATATTATGTATACATATGTGTAAAGATTAATTAATTGTTAATTAATTGAATATTATTAAAATATGAGATTTTAAATTAAAATAGAAAGTTAGAGTTATTAAGTTATTGAAATCAAGTAAAGAATAGAATACAGATTAAAGAAAAGAAAAGATGAATTGAATTAAACAAGAGAATATGTAGTAATAATAATAATAATAATAATAATAATAATAATAATAATAAAACAAAAGGAATACAAAAAACATGGCCGGCCAAGAAATGGACTTTTTGTCCAATTGTATTTTGCCAAATTTCATTTCCTTAAACATATTTATAAACCCCAAAATTTCTACACACTTCTACATCTCTCTTCCATTTCTATACCAAACTTTCTTCTTCTCTTTTTCTCTCAACTTCAAAGAAATAATTTTTTTCCATTAAAGGGATGGTCTTTCATGTCTCATCAAGGAGAATTAAATCAACGTAGAAAGTAAGCCTAATAATAGCCTTATATTTGAATAATATTTCTTTTTTTTTTTTGTTAGGGTTTTAGTTAGGTAGAAACTTGCATAAATTATTTAGTAGCCTTAAAGAACGAATTAGGAAAAGTGCAAAATATAAAAATTGTATATTTATGTGTCTTCTATATACCATAATAATTTCAAGTCATTTGGAATCTGTTGGGTATGCTAAACTGAATAAAGAGTACAAGCTGTAAGAAAATGGTACATACTAGGGCATAATTAAAAAGGTTATTGTTATTGATTTAATTTAGGGGGGCAAATGGACATTGTTTTTCAAGAAATTTGGTATGTAGATCCATATACATGTTACTTAGTTTCATCAAAATTTTAAGTTAAAATAATATGATTTGGTATTGTAACTAGGTAGTTTAAGTCCTACTACTCAGGATGTCTTAGCAATTAGTAGTATGGAGTTGATTAACTAAATTGGGGACCTTAGAAGCATAATAAGAATGATAATAAAACATAAGAAATAATCCTTTATATTTTAGTTTATGCCTATAAAATAAAATTTCCATTAGATGTGTACGTTGTGAGTTATAATTAAAAAAATATGTGGAAGTCAGTCTGTCCCTGCACAGAAGCAGGGCAGAGTTCAAAAATTCACCATGAGTTTTGTAGAGCTCCAAATGAATTGAAATTTGAGTATGTTAGAATCCCATATGTTTAGTTTGTAATTAAAAAATAATCATAGCAATTAGAGTAGTATAACTTAAGTTATGGCAAGGACAACCTTGCTAGGTCAGGAAATTAAGTTAGATTGTATATGTAAGCTTAATGCTTTAATGCTACAACTTGGAACCTGAAGGATTTATTTGTATATGTTAGTTGAATATAGAAGTCCAAGGTGAAAAAGGAAGAAATGAGGATCATGAGGTGGAGAATCACCACTTTTTCCTTGGTTAAAAGAAGTATATAAGGAAGCTATTTATAGAGGTGACTGAAAAAAAGAATATTATGCTTGTGTATTTGAATTCCTAATGTTTATTCAAACCACCTATTATGTGATTCTTGCAATTGATTTTACGAGAACCATTTATTGTTGATAATCTTAATGATAATTTTTTATTGATATTTTATCTATTCATTGTTGTTCCTATTTGTTTATTGAGCCTTACGAGTAATACTTGTTACGAGATACCTTGAGTTATGAATAGAAATCCCCTCCATTGATGTAGGGCAAAACATTAGAATGTACGCATACTGTACCTACAAATAGGGTACAATATCTGAACTCTAAGTAGGAAGAGTATAATGTCCTAGTCATAGGATCTGATCAGTCTCATGTTCTTATGAGTTTATGAAATTATAAGATTATGAGAATACGAGATTATGAGTTGATTTCTATTCTAAAACAATATTTAATTTCTTTCTTACGAGTATTATAAGTTATTTGTAAACCATATTGTTGTACATTTATGCTTTTCATAAATTAATCTATGAGTACCGTTCTTGTGAGGACTTTGATCGCCTAGCCTCACAAGTATGGTAGTATATTTTTTACTCAATGAGTTTTACTCACCCCTTTTTCTTTAACATTTTCAGGTGAGCAGTAAATATACACGTTGACCCCTCAAGAATTCTCTCTTCCTTGAGGATTTTGACCAAAGTAAAATTTTATTTTAATGTATATTTGTAATTATAGTACTCTTAAAGCTCTATGGGCATCTAGAATAGAAATATTTGGATGGTGTAAATATTTATTGCTAGAATATTAAGATACTTAATTAGTAGAGAAATGAGAATGATATTATAGTTTTAATATGTATATATATAACATGTTTAATTAAATGTGCATTTGGAATTATTAAATATGAGTATAAGCATGGGAGAATTGTGATATTGATTGAAGGTAGTGTGGAAGTTAGGTGGTATTGGAAGTGTTATTTGTTTTGCAGGTTGAGATCTTGGGTAAGATGTGTAATAACAGCCGTTATGTTGCTAGTTTTATGTTTGTTTGCTAGTGCTCATGGGTTCTATGGATGGTTGGTGCTCTTATGGCTACCAATGCCCTAGGATTGTCATGGCTTTTAAGATGGGTTGTGATAGAAGTGGTATCAGAGCATGAGTTAAGTCTGGAATAAACTATATGAGTCATAGGATATATGAACATCATGGAGCATAGGATTATCCTTTTTTGTCAATTAAAGTTATCATTTAGTTAGATCTGCATTATCCTTATGTGCTAAATCTCTTTATATATGTTTCTGGTATATATGTCATTGAGAAGAAGACAACAAAGATGTCCTAGACAAGGATCGCCTCCACCTAGAGAGAGAAGACCGAGAGGGCATCCTAGAGGAAGAATTGTCCAAGATGCAGCTTTAGGTGCTGCATCAGTACCAGAAAGAATTGTGGAAAGACCAAGAGTTAGAAGAAGAATTCAGGAAAAAGAAAAGTATATGCCATAAGAGAATATGGATGTTATAAGGCAAGAGTTGCAAGAATTAAGAAAAGAAATAAGAGAGTTGAGAGAAGAAAATCAAGCTTTTAGAGAAGCACAACAAGTTCCACTAGCTCTAATGGAAGCTGAAATTCATCCACCACCACCTGCACCAAGACATATAAAAAAGAGGGTGTTAAATGATGAAGGGGTTTCTACTCAAGACTTCAAAAGGCTCAAGCCACCAAAATTTAAAGGTGAAGAAGGTGAGGAACCATAGGATTTTCTTGAGGAAATGGAGAAGTTAGTCAAAAGGTTACCCTATTCGGATGTGAGGGTGATTGAATTAGTGAGTCTGCAGTTGAAAAGGGATGCGTGGGATTGGTTTTCAATGAGACATGGAAGATAAACTATATGGAGAAAACCTTCCCACATGGGCAAGGTTTAAACATGAATTGTTAGATCAATTCTTAGCTCCTGAAGGAAGACAAAATCGGGCACTACGGTTTGAACAGTTAAGACAAAAGCCAAGCATGTCAGTCTTCAAAAATGCTTGGGAGTTTTATGGGCTGAGCAAGTTTGCCCCACATATAATGCCTACAGAAGGAAGTCAAATTGAAAGGTTTAAAATGGGCTTACTTGCATCACTATACAATGCATTGTATGCTATTGAATTTCCTACATTGGCCAAGCTGATTGATAAGGCCAAGTAGATGGAAATAAGGCATAAAGAGAATAAGGTAGAAAAGGATCAAAAGGATAAAAGTAAAGTTAAGGGTCAAGGAAGTCATTCAAAAGTGAGAGTAATTGGATATCCATCATCGACTCCAGTCTAGAGTCAGATTAAAGGAAGGGGAAGTTAAAGTCAAGGCTTGATTATAAGCATCTTTGTACCTTTTGCTCCAAGAGCTACACAGAGTGTGTCTATAATTGAGCAATCGAGTTATGCTCCCCCTATTTGTTCAATTTGTGGAAGAGAACATGATGGAATCTATAGGGTTATCACTAGAGCATGTTTTAAGTGTGGGCAGCCTGGTCATTATATCAAGAATTATCCTCTATGGGAAGATCAATGAAATGTACACAATACCTCACAACCCATAGTAGAGATAGGTAGATCAGATGCAAGAGATTCTAAAGGTAAGAGAAGAGGACAAGATCAAGTGCAAAGGTCAGGATAAGTAATGCACGGTAAGAGCCAAGGTAGAATGTTTGCTATCAGTTGCCAAGAAACTCAACCACTAAAGGTATTATTTTGGCTTAGTATAAATGTAAATATGTTGCATAATTGGATGTGATAGGTTATATAAATTAAGAGATTGTGTTTTGTTTAATGGAGTTTAGGCGTATCGATTAACCAATTGGAGTGTAAGAAAATTCAAGGATGAATTTTAGGGGGGGGGGGGGGGGGGGGGGGGGGGGAGAGAGAATGTAACACTCTACACATTAGAAACCTTAAACCTAGATAATTAGTAACCTAATTTCCATAATTAGGTTAAGTTGTTTAATTAAATATTAATATTATGTATACATATGTGTAAAGATTAATTAATTGTTAATAAATTGAGTATTATTAAAATATGAGAATTTAAATTAAAATAGAAATTTAGAGTTACTAAGTTATTAAGTTATTGAAATCAAGTAAATAATAGAATAGAGATTAAAGAAAAGAAAATATGAATAGAATTAAATAAAATAATAGTAATAATAATAATAATAATAAAATAAAAGGAATACAAAAAAGGTGGTCGGCCAAGATATGAAATTTTTGTCCAATTTTATTCTTCCAAATTTCATTTCTTTAAACATATTTATAAACCCCAAAATTTCTACACACTTCTACATCTCTTTCCATTTCTCTACCAAACTTTCTTCTTCTCTTTTTCTCTCAACTTCAAGGAAATAAATTTTCTCAATTAAAGGGTTGGTCTTTCATAGCTCATCAAGGAGAATTAAATCAAGGTAGAAGGTAAGCCTAATTCTAGCCTTATATTTGAGTAATATTTCAATTCTTTTTTTGTTAGGGTTTTAGTTAGGTAGAAACTTGCACAAATTGTTTTGTAGTCTTAAAGAAGGAATTAGGAAAAGTGCAAAGCATAAAAGTTGTATATTTATGTGTCTTCTATATAAAATAAAAATTTCAAGTCATTTGGAATCTTTTGGGTATGTTTAACTGAATGAAGAGCACAGGCTACCAGGAAACGATAGTACTGAGGAAGAATTAAAAAGGATATTGTGAATGATTTAAGTCAGGGAGAAAATGGACTTTTTTTTTCGAAGAAATTTTTTTTGTAGATCCATATACATTTTACCTAGTTTGTATAAAAATTTCAAGTCAAAATAATATGATTTGGTATGGTAAATAGGTATCTTAAGACCTACTGCTCAGGTTGTCCTAGCATTTAGTCCGGAGTTGACTAACTAAATTGGAGACCTTAGAGGCACCATTAGACTGAGAATAAAACATAAGAAATGATATTTTATATGTTTAGTTTGTGCCTATAAAAGAAAATTTCCATTGGATGTGTATGTTGTGAGTTATAATTAAAACAGTAAGTGGAAGTTAGTCTGTCCCTAGTTAGGAGCAGTGTAGAGTTCAAAAATTCACCCTAAGTTTTGTAGAGCTCCAAATGAGTTGAAATTTGAGTATGTTAGAATATTATATGTTTAGTTTATAGTAAAAAAAATAATCGTAGCAATTGGAATAGTATAATTCAAGTTATGGCAGGGACAACCCTGCTAGGTCAAGAAATTAAGTTAGATTGTATATGTAAGCTTAATGCTTTAATGCTACAACTTGGAACCAAATGGATTTATTTGTGTATGTTAATTGAATGTAGAAGTCCAAGGTAAATAAGGAAGAAGTGAGGATCATAAGGTGGAGAATCACCACTTTTGCCTTAGTTACAGGAAGTATATAAGGAAGCTATTTATATAGGTGAGTGAAAAATATAATATTATGCTTATGTATTTGAATTCCTAAAGTTTATGCAAACCAACTATTGTATGATTCTTGCAATTGATTTTACAAGAACCATTTATTGTTGATAATCTTAATGATCATTTGTTATTGATATTTTATTTATTCATTGTTGTTCCTATTTGTTTATTGAACCTTACGAGTAATACTTATTATAAGATACCATGAGTTATGAATAGAAATCCCCTTCACTGATGTAGGGCAAAACATCAGACTATGTGCATACTGTACCTACAAATAGGGTAAAATATCCGAACTCTAACTAGGAAGAGTATAATGTCCTAGTTATGGGACCTGATCAGTGTCATGTTTTTACAAGTTTACGAGCTTATGAGCTTACGAGTTTACGAGATTACGAGATTACGAGATTATAAGATTACGAGATTACAAGTTCATTTATGTTCTAAACCAATATTTAATTTCTTTCTTATGAGTATTATAAGTTACTTGTAAACCATATTGTTGTACATTTATACTTTTCATAAATTGATCTATAAGTACCATTCTTGTGAGCCGACTTTGATCTCCTAGCCTCACAAGTATGGTAGTATATTCTTTACTCACTGAGTTTTACTCTCCCCTTTTTCTTTAACGTTTTTTCATGTGAGCAGTAGATATGCACGTTGACCCCTCAAGACTTCTTTCTTCCTTGAGGATTTTGACCAAAGTAAAATTTTCTTTTTTATGTATATTTGTAATTATAGTACTCTTAATGCTCTATGGGCGTCTAAAATAGAAATATTTGGATGGTGTAAATATTTATTACGAGAATATTAAGATACTTAATTAGTAGAGAAATGAGAATGATATTATATTTTGAATATGTATATATATAAGATGTTTAATTGAATGTGTATTTGGAATTGTTAAATATGAGTATGAGCATGGGAGAATTGTTATATTGATTGAAGGTAATGCGGAAGTAAAGTGGTATTGGAAGTGCTATTTATTTTGCAGGTTGAGATCTTAGGTAAGATGTGTAATTACAGCTATTATGCTGCTAGTTTTATGTTTGTTTCCTAGTGCTCATGGGTTCTACGGGTGGTTGGTGTCCTTACTGCTACACATGCCTTAGGACCGTCGTGACTCTAAAGATGGGTCGTGATAATCTAACTTCATAAATCCACCCAACAACATTTCATTTCCAATTTTAAAAGCTTTCTTCCTCCAAATCCTCCCAAATTTCCATGCAAGCTCAAGATTAAGTCAAGTGTTCAAGTAATAATCTTTCTTGTTAGCAACTCAAGTGATTAAGGTAAGTTAAGTTTTAAGAAGTCTTTGTTAATTATAAGCTAGGATTAATGTTAGTTAAATTCTTTTCTTGAGTTTGAAATGAGATTAAATCAATATATGAGTTGATTCTTGATTCTAAGATAAGATTTAATAGTTATATGTTTCTCAAACTCTCTTTTGAAAATTGTTGGTAATATGGTGTATGAAGGGGAACCCAGGGTTACATAAATCGTGCTCTTGAATTTAATTTAAGATTAAGATAGTAGATGAAGTTATTGATGAATTTAAGTTAAGAACAAGTGTTAATTGAAGTCTTTTATGTGTGATGTATTATATATAGAACCTATAGAAGATGAAAGAAGGAATAAAGAGCATGATGATAGTTATCCTTATTGTGTGATGTAAGGAAAGCTCAAGAATCTAATAGTATAGAAGTACTATTTATAAGGTGAGTAATGATTATACTATTATATATGTATTGACCCTCATATTGCTTATAAATCCTATGTTATAGCTCATGAACCCTAAATTTTTATTATTAATGTATATGTTCTTCTTTCATTATGAACCCAATTATTGATAGCTATGAATATTCAAACCATAAAAATCTATTGTTAATTGATGATAATTGTTATGACTATTGACCATGAACCCTAAGCAAAAATGCCTTAACTAATGTGGGGTAAAACATTAAGCATTGTGCATATTGTCCCTATGGATAAAGTATGATATCTTAACTCTTACCTAGGAAGAGTATAAAGACCTAGCCATGGGACTTGATTAGTCTCACGCAAGATCAAGGGAGAAAGCTCCAAGATATGAACCTCTGCTTCGGGCAAGTTATTAAACTACTCTTATTAGTGAAGTGAAGTATGCATATATGTCCTTTACTCTCAGACAAGCCATTAGGCCTCTTCTTTCTTTATCATGGTGAGTAATACATATATGTTTTTACTTTCACATTATGATTTATTTTTGCTAAAGATAAAAATTAAACCTATAAACCATTGTATATGCTCCATTGTTTTCCTTATATCCCTTACTTCTTAATATTGATCCATTATATTTCTTTTTTCTTGCATGTATGATAGTATAATCGTTACTCACTGAGTTTTCTCATAGTTGTTGTTGATATATTTTTCAGGAGAGTAGAAGATAGTACAAGGCAAAAGTCAAGTTCCTTTTCCATCACTTGAGAGCCTTAAATCAAAGTAAAGTTTTTTTTTGTTTATGCATATGGAAATCAAATCTAGAGCTCCATGGTTGTACTTGGCTATATCTATTTTTTTTGTATATAGACGATTAAGAACAAGAGTTATATGTTAAGAATGTTAACTTTAAGTGATATTATGTATAAAAAAAAGCTCTTAAGTTTAGTGATACTTTAGTATTGAATGTTTTATGTGATATGATTGACTGATAAGAGTATTTTGAGAATTGGGATTACCATTCATAGAGAGGATATAAGGTAGGAGTTGGAAGTATTTTTAATTGTAAGTTGTGATATTGGGAAAAAGGTTAAGGCTATAGTTGTTATGTTGTCAAATTTATGTTATGATTTGATGACTATTTTGTATGGTTGCTTGATACCATTTTGAATTATTAGTAGGTAAGGGTTCTACGGGTTTTTGGTAGCTTTATGCTCCCTCATGCCTAAGGACCATTGCAACTGAAAAAGTTGGGTCGTGACACTTAGGGTAACACCCGTGACTCGTCGAGGATTATAAATAGAAGGCCAGATCATTAAACGTAATATATGACTCCCTCTTCATTTATTTTGGTTCTATCAGTCCCAAATCACTACCAAACACATTAAATGTTTCTCCAAGGCTAAGATTAGTCATTATAGCTCAAGATATCAAATGATATATAAGATTTAAGGTGGATTCCTTCATTAATTCTTGAAGAAGTGGATTTGAGATTGAAGGAGACACTTTAGGTAAGTGTTTAATCCTTCAATTTTCTTTTTGGGCTTTGTTAATAGAGTGTAGTAGCATCATCTATGAGTTAGATATAAGCTATTAAGAGTATTTATGCAAGTGATTAATTTATAGAAGGATTTTTATTAGAACCCTAAATGTACAGAACCCTATAATTAAGTTTGGGTATTTTTGTTAATGGCAAAAATGTATAATTGTTAATAAGGTTTAAGAATGATGAATTTATGGTTAGATTTGAGATATCAAGATATATGGTTAAAATTGTATGTAATATGGACAATATATGATTTGGGGATTTTTATGTGTAGGCTAAAGTGAGCCAAGAATTGGATGAACCTTATGCAATTTATTTGATTGAGTATGATCAAAAGGTTAAAGCAAGTAAGGTAAGTTATGAAATGTTTGTTAAATGCTTTCATTGTGCATTTCATTCCAAATGACCCGTGTTGTTTAAGAGTATTGGTACTCTCATTACTAAGACTGTATTGCTTATTGAAACAAAGACTCATTATTATTATCGTTATTGAATCCATTGTCATTGTTATTATTGAATCCATTTCTATCGTCATGGAATCCATTTTCATTATTGAATTGATTGTCGTCATTAATTAATCTTTTTTTTTTCATTACTGAATTGATTGTCATCGTTATTAAATCGATTGTTATCGATATTGAATCCATTGTCATCGAGTGAATCCATTATCATCGATTGAATCCATTGTCATCGATTGAATTCATTGTTGTCGTTATTGTTATCGATGTTGAATCCATCGTTATCGATTGTTATTGAATTCATTTTTATCGTATTTGAATCCATTATCATCAACTGAATTCATTGTTATCATTATTATTATCGATATTGAATCCATCCTTATTGATTATTGAATCCATTACTATCGTATTTGAATCCATTGTCATCTTTATTGAATCCATTGTTATTTCTTAGTGCAACCTTTCACATTGTAAAGCTCTATTGCTTAATTGCTAAGGAGTCTTTTCGTTGAATCCATTGTCATGGATTATTTAGAATTGACCTTGAAACCTTTTATATTAGAAAGCCTTACCGTTTTATTGTTGATAAGTTCATTCATTGAATCCATCGTTATCATTCCATTGTAGATATGTCTATTCATTGAATTCATTATTATTGTTTATTGCAACCATTCTCATTGTAAAGCTTTGTTACTCCATCATTGATAAACCTTTCATTGAATGTCATATGCTAAAGATTAAAAGAAAATCCTTTCATTATTATTTTCTACTGATATTGCTATCGTTCATTGATAAGTGCTTAATTGAATACATTTTACCCTTTGTTCTTAATGAATTTTATCCTTAAATTGAGTTTGATTTGTTTTGTTTAGTGTTTTTCCAGAGTTTGTTTAGGAATTTCATGTTTTAGAAGGCCATGAATCAAA
>CATKHJ010323185.1:0-12125 GCA_949750685.1 Vernicia montana
ATCATCTGCAAAGGTTGTTCACTCAATCAAATTTTGCAAAACAGTATCAACTGGAGAATGACATACGAGCTCTTCAGCAGAGGAATATGAGTATTCAAGAGTTTTATTCTGCTATGACAGATCTTTGGGATCAATTGGCTCTGACAGAATCGGCAGAATTAAAAGCATGTGGTGCCTATATTGCTCTTAGAGAATAGCAACGGTTGGTGTAGTTTTTAATGCCTCTTCGCAGTGATTTTGAAAGACTTCGAGGTTCAATTTTGCATTGTTCTCCACTTTCTTCTATTGACTCAGTTGTCAGTGAGTTATTGGCTGAAGAAATACGTCTTAAATCTTATTCTGAAAAGGGAATTCTTTCTACTCCTAATCCTTCTGTGTTAGCAGTATCTTCTAAGCTACACACTAATAATCAGAATAAGACTTACACGAAGGTTGCCTTCGATGAGTGCAGTTTCTATAAGCAGAAAGGTCATTGGAAGGCTCAGTGTCTTAAGTTAAAACAGCAAAATCAATCACAGCAAAATAAATCGCAGTAGCAATCTCAGGCTTGGAAGCCTGGAAACCAGTCACAATCTAATGCTTACAGATCACCTCAGGGTTATAGACCACCGCAGTCTAATACTGCAGCAGTAGTTTCATCAAATCCTTTCACCGATCCTAATACTCTGGCTAACTCAGTCAATAGTTTTGCTTCCATGGAGATCATCCTTCTTCACATGAGTTTCTTGGTTTCACATGCTCTTTTCATCTTCATGATTCAATTTTTTTACTTAATTGCATCAATAACAATCAAAGATTACCTACTAACAACAACAACACTAAACAAACTTGTTAGTAGTAATAATATTTTTGCATCATTAAAATCACATATGAAACCTTGGGTTCAACATTCTCCCCATTTTTTATGATGACAAAATATTAATGCAATAATTAAAATAATTCTCTCCTTTTTTGGAATTAATCAAAAAGGCAATACTACAAGTAAACAATCAAGCACATTCTCCCATTTTTGTTAAGGAGCAATATATGATGAACAATATATTTAGCTCCCCCTTGATATATGCAAAAAGATTAAAAATAATAGGCAATGATCAAATAAGTTATCAAAATAATCTTACAAACTCCCCATAAATTTATGCAAACTATAATACCATTTGCGTTCTTCCCCTTGATATGTGCAAATTATCAAACTTTATCGAGATAACTATATCATATTCTCCTTCTTTTTGTATCATCAATGTATACAATAATCACAAATATATGACAATCAATTACTAAGTTCTCAAGGCAACAATATTCAAATATATTCAAGATATCCATATCCAATAATTATCCCCTTTATTGACAAATTCAAATAAATAAATATCGATAATCAAATATCACTCATATCATTATTAAACATTGGCAATAAATATGAATTAAACTTAAAATGATAGAAATTTAATTCAAACTTCATCATTTAGCTCTTAATCACAATTCATGTACATATTCATGCCAAATAACATAGAATTCTTACAAATTCATAAAGGTATCATCAAAATCATCGTATAGCATTAAATATTATGAATGAAGTTGCATATATCAATAAATAATCATTTATAAACATATTAAAACATATATAATTAAGATTAAGATTTAGGAGTACCACTTTTGCCTTAATTTTCTTGATTGGATATTGTTGATGTTCATATTGAATGAGGAGTTCTACTTTGCCAATCTATTTTGAGAACCTTCACATTTGTTCTGCATTGTTCTCTCACATTTTAGCTCTTTGTTGATGGCAATCTCCTCATGAGCTCTTTCATCTTTAATCTCTAAATGGAGGTAACTTAGTTGCACCATTGAAACTCATATATCCATTCCAATACCTTAGAATTTGTTGCCAATTGAAATAATTTGGCCTTTGGTTATTGCCAATTTGTTCATTTCCTCCACATCTTTCTTTTCTTGAATCTTGCATCCAATGATAAAATGGTTTTCTAGGTACCCATCTTTCTTTGGGTACTTGATTGTTAGTCTTGACAACCCAAATCATCTTAGTTTTGTATTGTTTCTTCTTCATAAAACAATTATAATCAATATGACCATTTTTTCCACAATGAGAGCAATATTTATGAAATGACATTTTACTTCTTGCTCTATATGATGATGTATGATTGGTAGATTTTCTATCTTTATAAACATAAGCTTTATGTCCATATGTATGGCAAGAAAAACAATAACCATGAAACTTGTATGCATTGTCATGTTTATTACTCATAAAAGACTTATATCTATGTGCATAATTGTGAGTATGCCTAGAATGATCATGTTTAACACTTGTATGCTAGTTAATGCATGATCATTTGAAGAATGAGATGGTTTCACAAAATTAGTCTTGTGTGTGCTAGGTGATGCGTCATTATAGCCTAATCATTGTCTTATGTAAAATGATCTTTGAGAACCTAGCAAAGTATCAAGAGTTTCCTTTCCTTTAGCAAATTTTGACAATGATGATTTCAAATCAATAAACTCAATGCTTCATTTCTCATCTTTGTGTGTTCAAATTTATTCTAAGTTAGATTACATTCTTCTATCTTTTGTACTAGCTATTTGTTAAAATTTTAAGTGACTCTAAACCTCAAATCATTTTCACTTGTAAAGGTTGTGTGTGAGTCATAAAACACTTGAAAAGATTTAAGTGTATATCTTGAAAACACTTGGGTTTAAGTGTGAGCCATTGAAACACTTGTAAGAAGTTTGAGTGTGAGCTTGGAAACACTTGGGTTTGATCTTTCACCCGTAAAAGGATTGTTGATAATGAAAATCTCAAATGAAACTTGAGGAGTGAATGTAGGTAAGGAGTTGGCCGAACCACTATAAATCTTGTATTTGAATCTCTCTTCCCTACACTCTTATATTTGTTGATTATTTACTTGTTTGTTTAAATGGTTTAGATATACATATAAATTTAAAATTGCTTATTCAAGTTTTTCAAAGTAAAAATTTTTAAATTGAAATTAATTTTTGAAAATTATATTCACCCCCCTCTAGGATTTGCTATACTTAGACCAACATCAGTAACATTTGTTACTTTGCTCTGTAACGTTGGTGACTTCCAAGTAATGTTTATGAATTTGCTCTTTGTCTGAAATTCACAATTTTGATCTCCTAAGTACCGATGGTGAAAAATTGATAACGAGCGTTACTAGCGATGGTGAAGAATTTTGCCTTTGTTACTAGCGATGGTAACAAGCATTACAGGCGTTACGAACTAGTAACAAATGTGAATTTTGCCTTTGTCAAAATTTGATTAATTTAAGGATAAAGTAACGAGGATTATCAAATAGTAGCGGCAGTTACTTTTTACGTAAAGGCAAAATACTTAGAACAAAGGGTTAAGTTTTGACATTATCAAAACATATATGAGGACAACAAAAAATTATGATAAATACAATAAGAAATGAAATCTAAATTATTATTATTATTCAAAAATTAATTAAGAATGAACATTAAGATTGCAATATTTTCTATGTAATAATTTTTAATATAATAAAAATAATAAAATATATGTTAAATAGTTTGTCTCCTATGTTATAATTTTTTAGAGAAACTTTATCAGCACTCTTTAAGACTTCAATACACCGGTTCACTACAAGAAATAATAATAAATAGCGATATTGCAATTGCAAATAAATTTTTAAAAGAAAAAAAAAATTACAATTAGCATGTAAAATCCATTAACCTTTTTCAAATTTGAATTCGATACAAAACTCATACATAGAAACAAAATGTTTTTAAAAAATGCCATAAAAAAACCCATAAAATTTATAAAAACCCTTCATTTTTGATATTGATTATTGATTGATCATGTACAATTAAAGTTCATTATCATTTTTTTTTTCCCCAAAGTTTATAATCAATAGAGTACTAAACAAATACATATAGTAATGTGTCATTAACATCATGTAACATATAGCCACATGTGAAAGGATAAATTTCAAGACATCAATTGTATGCAAGAGAAATGATAAGTATGCCTTAGACTTGAGAAATATCATAATATAATTTAATTGTTAGATCTAATGTAATTACATTGGATCCACAAAAATTAAATATTCGTGAAAATCATTAATTTACTTAGAATGTTATGCAGAAATTTAAATTTGCCAAAAAAAAATAGAAAAATTTAACCATGTGATGTAAATGCTTTGAAAAAAAAAAAAGAAACATTATAAACAAAGCAGGAAAAAAAAAGAAAAAAAAGAAAGTCCTCAATTTAATGAATATCACTTGCAAATAAAAGTATCAAAAAAAATAGTTAAGACTTCATATCCACTGCATTGCATTTAATGAAGGTAGTATTTCTAAATACTATGTGAGGTCAATATCCATTGCATATTCAATGAATATCATCAAAGTTACTTTTATATATAGTGCAAAGCATATACTTAAAAACCATGGGAGGTCAATACTTTGAAAAAATGAACATAAATAAAATAGAAAAAAGAAATTTGAAAATCCAATGAATATGACTTACAAGTGATAGTGCTGAAAATATAGTTAAAAACCCAATCTTGATTGCCATTTGCATGTGAAAGATGACTGTGGTGCAACTTTGTTGCACTCAATCAAAAGAAATACATATATAAAACCATTTGATATAATATATAAATTAAAGGGTAAAAGACAAAAGTATTTAAGGCATACCCAAAAGCTTGTAGTAGGCCTGTAAATGACAAAGGTGCCTTTTGATTCAATCAAGTGTGTAGAACCAGCTTCTTCAAATAGTAGAATAATGCTTACCGAGTTAAACAGCTTCGAAACACAAGAAGTCCACAAGCAAAAGAAAACAAAAAAATTAATGGAGAAAAAACAAAATCTAGTTCCCATAATAATTAATAAAATCCAGAAAAAATAAAAAATTTGAGATTATTACAAAATGAGTAGAAATCAAAGAGTACCAAGCACTGATATAAACTTCTCTAAACCCACGAAAAAAGAATTGAAGAAAATCAAGAAATATAAAGGTATCCAGAAAATTATTAAAGAAATAAATTATTTTCTATATAACTACTCAAGTACAAAAATAATACGTTTGTGATCTCAATTCTGATACAAGGAAAAATGTAAATTATATTATTTGCAATTTGACAAGAATAAAATTTTAAATATTAGTATTATTTAATTAATTTGATAAGAATGAAATTTTAAAAATTAGTATTATCTAATTATTTTGATAAGTTGCAAATTGATAAGAATAAAATTTTAAAAATTAATATTATCTAATTAATTTGATAAATTGTAATTTATTTAGATAATTATTATCTTATATAATTGGTGTTAATAACTATATTATAATAACTATAACTATCTATATATAATATATTATAATAACTATAACTATCTATCTATATTATAATAACTATTAACTATTTATGATGTATTTTAATATTTTTAATAATATTGTAAGTAAAATGATATTTAATAATGTTTAGCATTTTATTTTAATATTAATAATATTTGATATATATTATTTCAATATTTTTTTAAAAACTTATTATATTATTATTTTTTAAAAACAATGGAGGGCAAAAAGCCACATAAAAAATAAAAGAAAACACCTCAAACTTAGCTCATTACAACTCTAATCTTTCTATGCAAAGAAATCCCCATAAAATCATCATTCCAACAATCTACACACATCAGCAGAAGGAGATGCAACCTCATGAATACCCTTTGGAAAAAGAAGAGCTTCATTAGCAAGCTTATCTACGACTTGGTTTGCATCACGGTACATATGGATAATTCTAACACTCCAGTCTTTCCTAAGAAAACCCAGGCAAGCTTCCACCAAATTAGCATGAACACTGTTACATTTACTTTGCTCAATAAGCAAACTCACTACTAAGACAGAGTCCACTTCAACCACAAGATTTCGAATACCTTTGTTCCAAGCAAGAGAGAGACCTTGCAACACCGCCCAAATCTCAGCTGCCACCGTATTACATTGATCAATACTAACCACAAAACCAGCACACCATCTACCGTAGCTATCTCTGATTACGCCCCCTCCACCAGCTTGCTGCTGGGTATCTTTGCTACACCCATCCGTATTGAGAGTGAACCAACCATCCGTATTATATTATTTTGATATTTTGATTTAGATTGATGTTGATTTTACTATTTTTAAATTATTATTATTATTATAATAATTTATTAAATTTTAATATCATAATTTATTTAATGTTATATTTTATTTATATATTAATTTATTTTTAAGTATTTTAATTTATAATTTATAAAAAAAAATACATATATCTAAATTATGAGTTATTGTATTTAAGCATAATTTATATATCTAAATTATTATTATATATATGTATTTATCTAATTGTTTTCTGGATAAAATTAGTATTTATTTGTATTAATAATTAATATTTATTAACTATTAATTAATATTATCTAAAAAGTATCAAGTAGGGTAAAATATTCAAAGTTAAAAAATTAGATTTTCTTATAAGTATTTAAAATATTCAAGATTTTAAAATTAGGTTTTCTTATAAATATTAGTTTAAATCATGTTATTTTTTGTCCGTTCAAATGTTCCCCTTCTCTACTTTTATATATATTATAAATAAAATTTTAAAAAAAATAGATAATAAAATTCAAATTCAAATTCAAATGATAAAAAAGAAAAAATACGAAAATATCTTCTGGTGTTGAGGGAATTACAACATAGAGATTTTTTCTATATTAATATTCTATTAATATTAATTATAATATTATTAATTACAATATTAATAGAATATTAAATTAAAATGAAATTCTGAAAAAAAAAATCTCAAATCGCAATTTACTTGAAAATATCAAAAAATTCTTCCACATATATTAAAATTCCATTTTTTTAATAAAATTCCATTTTTTTTTATAAAATTTTAATAGAATTCATTTTCTGAAAGATCTTAGTTTTTGTGCTTTGGTGGGTCTCTAAGATCCTTTCGATGACCTATGTTGTGTTGAAGGGATAATAAATAATATAACAATAATAGATATATCTAATTATGAGTTATATATGAATTATGAATTGTTATATTTAGACATAATTTATTTATAATCAAATTAAAAGATAGATAACAAAATTTAAATTCAAATGAAAAAAATATTAAATTTAAATAATAAAATTTAAATTCAAATGACAAAAAAGCATCAAGTAGAGAATTAGATTTTATTGTAAATATTTATTTAAATCATATTCTTTTTTGCTCGTTCAAATGTAATTAAATTTTCTTATAAATATTAATTTAAATCATGTCTTTTTAATCCGTTTCAATGTTGCTCAAAAATCACTTTTATATATAATATTGTTGTAAATCGACTTATTAGCACAGCAGATTAAAAATAATAACAAGGAATATAAAACAATAAAGTAAAGAGGATGGAAAAGAGAGAAAAAATATGTAGAGAGAAAATGGGCTCCAAACTCTTATTATTATATTAACCCTAACTTCCCTTATATAGAAGAATAGTTAGAGTTTAGTGTATACAATATTACTGAAATAGTCTTATACTACAATCTCTCTAAAATATATATTTAAGAATGTTTAAGTAATATTTACATATAATAATTTATTTATAACACTTCTCCTTAGATATTACTTACGCCATGAATATGCCTCGTTAAAAACATTGCTAGAAAACCTAGTGGGAAAAAAATATAGCTAAGGAAAAGAGTACAATTCATACGCTATTCTATCATTGCACAGATTGCCTCATTAAAACTTTTGGTCAATAAAATTCCGTGGGACAAAAACTTAATTAAGGAAAAAGAGTACAATCTTATACTGATTCGCTTCCCCCTAATGAGGACAATATTTTAACACGGCGCATACCAATTAATGAAACAATGCCGTTCAAATATCACATTAGATAAAGACTTAGTAAATAAGCTCGAGCGAATTTGGTGGATATCTATTTCATCACTCTTCTGGAGCTTATGCTTATTAAAGAATTTAAGTGAAATATATTTAATTCGGTCACCCTTGATTTATCCACTTTTAAATTGTGTAATGCAGATTGCATTATTCTCAAACAATATAATGAAAGCATCTTTATTGAGGTACTTCAGAATCATAAAAATCTTTATAAAATTACAGTATCATTATAAGTAAATACATACCCAATCTGAAATCTACTCTTATATGGATCAGACAAACAACCAGCATCCACATGTAAACCAATATTAAATATGAATTATATGAAAATATAATCAAATCAATAGTGTATCGAATATAACACAATAAGTCTTTTACACCACTTTCATGTCTCTTGGTAGGTGCAGAGCTATACCTAACTAGGAATTTTTCTCGCAAATGCATATCAGACTTGATGCAATTTGCAAGATACATGAATGCTTTTATAACACTTAAATACGGTACTTCAAGACCAAATAGTTCTTCGTTATCTTCTTTAAGTCTAAAAAGATCTCTCTTCATTTTTACAAGGCACATATCAAGCATTTATTTAACTACCATACTAATAAAATATCGGAACGTGATCATATTCATAACAGAATAATAAGTTTTCTCATAGTCAATGCCAGATCTCTGCAAAAAATCCTGGCAACTAGCCTCGCTTTATATCTTACCATTTCATTATTCTCATTACACTTTTAGACAAACATCCATTTATACCCAACTGGTTTCACATTTTTGGGGAGTCAGCATAACAAGTCCGAATTTCATGCATTTAAATATTGAGTCTACCTCGGCCTAAATTGCCTCTTTTTATGATAGCCAGTCATATATATATTGACATTCATTTATATTTATAGGTTTTGGATCCAGATTGTCTCTTGAGACAGTAAAAGCTACTGTTGAGGCAAATTTATTGTCAACGATAAATGAATTTCTATCAAATATTTCTCCTGTATTACAAAATTAATTGAGATCTCATAATTTTCATTCATATGATCATCAACTCTATGAGCCATATTTGGAGGATTTAATTGTTCCATTATCTCAGTCTATGTCTCATCATTGGCTATAACTCTTTGACTGAGATCTTCCTCTTCAGGAGATTTTCTTAGTAATGCTGCTTTTCTTTTCCATGAATTTTTTTCTTTTAGTTTCAATTTACTATCCACGCTTCTGGCGTGTGTCAAACTCGATTGATTTTCTGTTTTCAATAGGAACCACAATCTTTGTTGGAGCATTAGCAGCTGGAATATAAAACTTTATCACTCTTTTAGCATCTGTAAAATACATATGACAGTTGAGTTACAATTTGTTGCAACTGTATTATTTTCTGAACTTCTAGTTCACTTTGACTTGTACTGGATCAAAATTGTATAACTGATTTTCCTTCCATGAAATTTTTCGACATTATTTAGCACTAATAGGTGTTTTTCTCTCCCCTAATGTTGGAAAATGTGTCTCATCAAAATAAATTTCAAGTCTTTTATATGGACTCATTTTTGCACATTGTGGTATTATTAATACATACACGGCATAACCAAAACCTCGCAGATGAGAAATATTATGCTCACATCCATGTACAAGTTGTAAATAGAGAGTATATATAATATGCATAATGACATGTCATATCAAACTTTCAAGGTTTTATTATTGAACTACAGGTTCAATACTTGAACTGCATATTCAATACAACATATTTTCATATATACTAATGATAAAATAATAATAATGAAATAATTCATAGATTATAATGCACAACTTATTGATAAAACATAATCTAAATAAAATGTAAAAACATTAAAAACAAAATTCAACAAAGCAATAAGAATAATAATAAAAATGCAAAATCTTAGCAAATTACTACTTTAGGGAGTCTACAGATTGAGCTAAGTTGTGTCCTCTATATGGATTGTTTCTCTTCCATAGTTCTTATTATCTACTAAAAGTACTTCACTCTTGAGTTTTGATTTTTGATTATTTATAACATTCACTTCAGGGATTGCCGTTGTACCAATGGGTCTAGCTTGATGATTTCTCATTAACAATTAATTGTTCTTTTTAGCCACCAAAAGACAAGCAATAAGTTCATAATATTTTATAAATTTTCTCTCTCACTCTCTATACTACTACTGCAGGAGCATATTAGAGGCATAAAAATAGTATATGTTTTCTTTAGCATATCATGTTTTATAATTTTTTCACCATACAATTTCAACTGTGAAGTAATTCTAAATATATTTGAATTGTATCATAAAGATAATATTATCATAATTAATTTAGTCTTCCAAAGACTTGTTGACAATTTATTTAATTTTTCAGGAACGTAGGATATCAGTTCTTTAACAAATTAGAATACTAGTGTACCATAAATTTAGGATATTTAGTTCTTCAAGAATTTAGAGTACTAATTCTTCATGAATTTATATTTTATTTATTTATTTATTTAATTTTTTAAGAATTATAGATAATATTAATTTTTTAAGAACTGTATCAATTTATTTAATTTTATAGAAATTTAAATACAAGTTATTCAGGAACTATATTTAATTAATTAAAATTAAATAGCATCACATAATAATATCTCCAAAATAATAATAACAATAATAAAATTATTTTTCTTTCATTGATTATGTTGGTAGAAAAATAAACAATAATTAACTTATACCTAGTTGCCTTGGTTTTGTGATAAGATGGCGGAAGCAAATCCTGGTAGTTTTGTGAAACTTTGCATTGGTGATGACAGCAAATTTCAATGTCTTTTTTTTTTTTTATGTATCCTTTCATGCCTCCATACATGGTTTGAAGAATGGTTGTCGCCAACTTCTCTTCCTTGATTCATGGTTACTCTATATATCACCTATTGGAAGTTTGTTGGCTGTTGCGCATGCAGTCCGACTTGATAGCACTAAACAAATTAAATTAGTGTCTCCAAAGGCATATGACCATAATACAATCAAGAAAGGTTATTAGTGATAGAGGGACACTCATAAAAAAAATAAGGCAAAGAAATATTAGAATAAAATCGTGCTGATAACGTGTTGTAAATTGGCTTATTAGCATAATAAATAAAAAATAATAACAAAAAATATAAAGCAATAAAGTAAAGAGGATGGAAAAGAGGGAGAGAAGATATGTAAAGAGAAAATGAATTTCAAATTCTTATTATTAGATTAACCTTAACTTTTCTTATATAGAGAAATAGTTAGAATTTAATATATATAACATTACTGAAATACCCTTATATTATAATTTATCTAAAATATATATTAAAAATATTAAAATAATATTCACTTATAATAATTTATTTATAACAAATATAGATTTAAATATTTGTTGGATGTAATAATAACACTATTCGAGTAAAAGAAATGTGCAACACAACACCTCACATAAAACTCTTATTTTTATTTTTTCAAATGAAAAACTCTAATTACTTTTTTTTTTTTTTTTAATATTCCTATTATGTACAGAGTTTTTTCTCCAATTTTATTTTGATTTAAAAAAGAACTGAGAGCCCAACAATAATGGCCCAGAAAACATGAGACAAGTCCAAGTTTATATGAAATTAGGGCTAAGCACAGGACTTGGAGATACTGAACCGTACCGAAAATTCGAACCGAAAATATTCAGAACCGAAAAATATTCGTTGACCATTTAACTTTCTCAGAACCGAACCATCTCAATTTTTTTTTTGTACGGTTCTGAAGATTAGTATTTATTCATACCGAGAACCGAACCGAAACTAGAATCGATTTAAAGGGTTCTTTTATATATATATATATATATATATATAAACACATTTTGATATTAAATTAGCAACACATTTAAGAAAATTCAATAATGTATAAACCAAATTTTATTTTTATTAATTATAAAATTTTATTTTCAAATTAGTAGTTCAAAATATATATATATATATACACACACTTTGATATTGAATTAGTAACACATTTAAACAAATTCAATAATGTATAAGTAAAATTTAAATTTTATTAATTATAAAATTTCATTTTCAAATTAGTAGTTGCAATATATATATATACACACACTTTGATATTAAATTAACAATACATTTAATGAGATTGAATAATGTATAATTAAAATTTAATTTTTAATTATTTAAAAATAGAAAATATCTGAATCTCCGTTTTGTCCGTTCCGTACCAAACC
>CATKHJ010323205.1:0-11821 GCA_949750685.1 Vernicia montana
ATGAAAGATTAGACATTTACCTCGAAATGTCTCTTCAAACCAAAATCAAATCTTCCAAGAATTTAAGGAGAATCTACTTAGATATTTGAGTATTCCTTGAGTCCTTGAGTTAATTTAATGCATCTTAGTCTTTAAGAAGCATTAATGAGACTTTGGTGGGAGGTTTAGGGTAAAAAAAGTTGAAATATTGAAGATGGGGTTTGATTTCATGTTTTTAGGTCTGTTGCTGTCTTTTTATAATCCCCGACTTTGAATGTGCCTTCACCTCCTTGAACGAGCGTTCATCCCTCTTGAATGAACGTTCATCCCTTTTTGAACGAGCGTTCATCTTCAATTTCCAGAAATAATACTGTTCACACAGAGACATTTTGAATGAAGGTTCACAAACATGAACGAGCTTTCAAGTCTGTAACAGCCCAAAACTTCATCCTTTTTAATTCTAAACACTCCAAACTCATTCTATCTAAATAAAATAACTCTTAGTACACAAAATATAAACATCTATCATCCCAAGAGTCCTATATCATCACAAGCATAACATATATGGCTTAAGATTAATAACATCATTAAAGGAATGCAATACACATACACATCACACATTATACACATATAACTTATCTTAACCATTCCATTTCAATGTACATATATACAATTAAATATCGAGTGTTATATTTCCACACCATAAAACCTGACCTCCATAATCACCGGTCACCACCTAGATCACATCAAACCTCACCGACGACACCATACCCACCACCTAACCCTCCTTCTCCTTCATCGTTCATCACCCAAAGCAAACTGATGTGCCGAAACACACACTAACAACTACAAGTGCACAGGTCGTTATCAAGTATAAAATGATGAGTAAATTATCATTTCCCACGAGGAATGGTTATAAGTACTAACTCAAACTTCAACTATTGTCTAGTGAATAAAAGATTTAGGATAATAAAACTAAAACTAAAACTAAACTAAAAGGTGAGAAGATTGAAAGATATAAATAAGAATAAAGCTATCGAGATATGAATCCCCCTAACCTCTCCTAAATGTCATGAGCAATCGAATTAATTAATCAAACAATGAATTGAATTGGCATTCCACTAATTTACATTAAAATCTCTCTCAAGCGATTTAATCCCTACTCCCTAAGTAGACGGCAAGGAATTCTCTTCTCAAACTCAATCAAATAAGTCATGCATGAAGAACAAGGAACAGTAAGCCAAAGGGTCTTGTAGGTCTATCTCTAGCACCCCAATCAATTCTCAATCCTTATAAGTGATCAATCCATATTAAGGTATCTCTACTCATTTAATATAGAAACAATATTTAATTAACAAGCTAGCAATTGCTAATTAAAGTAATAAGATTTATCATAGAAACAAGACAATCAAAGATGAATTAATCAAAACTTGTATTATTTAAATCATATAGTCAAGAACTAGGGTTCATCAATATCTAAATAGAAAACCATTAGTTCATAATAGAATTCAAAAATAAAAAATACAAGGAATAAGAAATAAGAAAACTTAAACCATCCATGGATGATATTGCAGAAATCATTCCTTTAATCTTTGATTTCCTACTTCAATTCTATACAAAGATGGATCTTTAATCTTGATTTACAATTCAATCTCTCTAAAATTAAAGTTTCTAAACTATCTAAGAACCTAAGGAACCTAAAATTCCTAGCCGCAAGGCTAGGGTTTCTTAGAACTCCCAAAAAACTCTATTTTTTCTTCTTTTCACAGCTTTAAATATCTTGCCCAGACTAGTCACACCACTGAAATCCCAGATGGAATTCCAGCCGTGGGAGGCTACTGGATGTATCTCCAATTTGTTCTTATCACACCACTGAAATCCTAGATGGGGTTCCAGCTGTGGCTGCCCAATTTCAGACTCGTCACACCACTAAGTTGCTGGACGTGTGACCTGAAAACCATCGAATTAGGCTTTTGTGGTCTTCATGAATTTTGTAGATCTTTTTTTTTTATCTTTCCAACGACACCTAAATCGTCTCAATCGGACATTTTTAGCTTGATTTATTCTCAAAATACTCCTAGGTGTCCAAAGCTGTCAATACACCAACTCTGCATTTGATCTTCAAAACTTCCCTTCAATTCTCGCCCAAAATGCCTCGAATTCATGTCCTATAATAACATTGATTCATGGAAACCTAAAACATGAAATTCCTATAAAAGAACACTGGAAAAATACTAAACAAACAAATCAAACTCAATTTAAGGATAAAATACATTAAGAATAAAGGGTAAAATGTAGTCAATTAAACACTTATCAGGTACATTTAAGGTTTCAATCACATAATTATTCTCACTATTATATGCTCACACATACTAGTCTTTCATATTCATAACACATATAGATATCATACTAGATGATAAGAATTTAATTATATATGGATAACGCAGAACTATCTTAATGATGGACTGTAATTGATGATTAGGAATCCTATGCTCCATGATTAAACTTATATACTATGACTATTAAATTAATATGTCTATACTAGACTTAAAGTTTGCTCTGATACCACCTTTGTCACACCCCAACTTCTGAAGTGTAACGGTCCTAGGGCATAGGGAGACATAAGGTCACCTAAACTCGTAGAACCCATATTCTAAGCTATAACAAGCATTTATACAATGAACATATCACCCAGATTATAACCTATAATCCCATATTCATATACTCTTTACATATCAATAGGGTATCCAAAGTATACCTTACATAAACCAAAAGGATACCCAGCATATACCATATGTATACGAAACGTATACCACTTGTATACCCATCATATACTTATACCATTGACATTATACAATTCATAACATCAATCATCATCACAGTTAAATTTTAATATTACCATAATTATCCTTGTATAATTACAGAATATAATCACAAAACCAGAGTTGCATTAGTAACTACTATGAACCATATTGACCATGCAGCTCTAGACTTAACTCTTCAAAATACAATTACATTAAGATTCAGAAATTTATGCCACCTTATGTAGCAGAGGAAACCCCCAAGTGGAGAATGTAAACTTGAGAATTTGCCTTGCTTGACCTTCAGTATACCTGAAAAATAACAACCACTAAAAGAATGAGACAAGCTCAGTGAGAATGTAATATCTTAACATAATATGTCGGCTGAAATAGATATAATAGTAATAAGGGTTTAAATTTCAATTGGATATCGATGAAAGGTTTTCTTTTTGGTAGACAATATAGATTGTAAATGATACAATGATATTTAATGATAATTATATCAATGAAGGATCAATAATCAATGGATTTTCATTTAGTATTACATTAGCAGAAATAAGAGATACAAAAGTGGTGTGCTTCTCACTGATAAATAAATAGAGTGGCGACTAATGCCTTGCTCACTCACACTGATTTCAAGAGCGCGAGACTGATCAGGTCTCACGGCTAGGACCACCCTTCCTAGCTAAGGCAGATATAATATCCCTATCCGATGGGCCTTCTTACTATTGCACATGACTGATGTATAACCCCACATCAGTTGGGAATTTTTGCTTTCAAGAAAATCATTTATAAGGATTCATAATATATGAACAGCAAATCATATGGAATTAAGTATAGCATTAATGGGGTTTTATACAATTTCAATGATGGTTTCAAATGAACCTTAGGATGTTCAACTGAATCAATAATTTAATAGTTGGGTCGAAGGCCAACAATAAATAACAATGAAGCCGAAGGCTAAGAATGAATAGAAATTAGGTCGAAGGCCAATAATGAATAACAATTAGGTTGAAGGCCCACAAGTATAGTCCTAGCACAAAGATTGAATGACAATGGTTGAATAAGGTTCACATAAAGGGTTGCTAGGACTTTCAATAATATATGCATACATATCAATTCAATATTGATTCGACGTCAGATGCCCATATCATATTAAAATATTACATACTTACCTCAACTCCTTAGCTCCTAATACAAACTCTTAGCACTTTAGCCATGGTGCTCCTTGATCTTCAGAATACCTTTCTCATCTTTCCTTTAGGTTCTACAATGAACCGTACCATTCATGTTATTCAATTGAGTACCATAAAATATTTCATCAACTTGACTACTCCAAACCTAACTCTAGTCCTACTAAATCTATATCTATGATATACTAAATATCTGATATCGATTCAAGTCAACATACATAACATACATATACATATGTTACCATTTTAAGCACTTTCATGTACAATATCATGTAATGGCCGAATGGCCTAGGGTGTATACCCTCAATTCATATTGCATATATACATAACTCAATTGCATTTTGCATAACCTATTCATAGAATGATTACTTACATATTCACTATCAATTAACACATTACAATTCCATTTATTACTTGATTTATAACCTGACCTTGTGACCTTGTTTCTGTCATTTCTCATGATTTAATATCCAAATCAGTTGATTATTTTTCCACCATAAACTAGACATATTTATTCATATCATATCCAAAATTGTACTTAAAATTCAATCTATGGACAACTTGATGACCATTTTAATACAGTTATATTTTTGTGGCAAAGCAGACAAATCCTAGTACATTTACTTAAGTATATCTCAAAACTTCCAATTGAGGTTTCCTTTTACTGAGAGTTACTAAATATACTAAGGAACATTTATTATGTTTTGAGTTTGGCTTGTTTCTGCCTCTAAAGTCTCCAATTCAGAAGGCTCATTACATGTTACAGTCTGACTCTGGGTACAGGGTCAGTCACAAATTAAGCTTTATTTCTCACATTATACTTGGAATTTTATTAAGAACTTTAATGGGTAAATCCTTCACATAACAAGTATAATTTTAGTAGGCTTTAGTCTCTTCTAATTATGTCTCTAATATTATCATTTCGAAGGATATATTCTCAGATTGGCCAACTGAGTTAATGTGCAAGAGTATCCAGACTTATCACATTCACTAGACAATATCTCACGATCTACATATCCAATTTAAGTTTACTTTTACACAGAGTTTATAAACATGTTAATTATCATTTTTCATGCTTTATTCTTGGCCTAATTAAGTCTCTAAAGTCATCAATTGCACTTCTCAATTTTGGGTAACCCAATTTTCCGGTGAACAATAATAGATTCAGTTCAAGTGACTTTTCTCTCTCTATACTTCTAATATTTTAAATTTCTTTTACCAATGTATACTAGGGACATTTACCTACAACTTTTATGTTTTACACTTCTCTAAATTCGGTCTCTAAAATTACATAATTGGCTCCTCAATTTCTGCCCAAATAAAAAACCTAACTTCTCAATTTCAAGACACAATATCAAATCAAGTTCTAGCATGCTTTTTATACTCAATAAAACTATCAAATCTTTCAATTGACTTCTTGAGACACTCAAAATCATCAAGAAAAAAAATTAAACAATTTTCTCCTATTTCTCTAGTATGGGCCGAAGCAACACAAAGAGGGAAAAGGAGAAGAATCATCCAACAACACAAGAAATTATTCAATTTATATGCTTGAAATGAAGAAAAGAGTTGGAATTTTTAAAGATCTTACCTTGAAGTGGCTTAGTCTTTGGTGATGGAAGCTTGGTCGAATTCTCTAGAGCATGGTGGAGGAGTATTTTTATTTTCTTGAAGTGAATGGGAAATGGAAGATAATGATGCTTAAATAAATTAATGGATGGGGGAGATTAATTCATTTGATCAAATGGTTGAATTTTGTTGGCTTCCTTAGGAAGCTTTACTATAAAAATATTTATTCAAATAGGGAGAAGATGATAGTAATTGTCCAAGTTCAATGAATCTAGTTTAGGGGATAAAATTTTGTTTTAGTGAAAAGTGGAACCCACTTTCCACTAACTCAATTCTAACAAAATATTACTACATATAATTAGCAATTTCTTGTCCCATTTTAGATCATGGCCGGCCATCATTTGGGTGGGGTGGATCCTACATTTTACTCACATATACTTGTACAACAAATTTCCATTTTTGGCAGTTTTTAGGAAATGACATTTTTGCCCTTTTATATCATTTGATTTCATATTCACTAATCGATACATATTCTCAAACATATTCAATTTAATTATATTCATATTGTATTCATATTAACATGTATAGACATGAATGTCATAATTAATACAAAATAAATTCAAAATTTATTTAAGCACAATTAAATTCTCCTAGGATCAAGTTCGGCTCGATTGGTCCAATTACCATTCAATTTTCCATTTCTATATCATTATGACTATTGGTTATGAGATATGTGAATTTGGAGTACTACAATGATATCCTTATTTATTCCAAGAGTAGAGAAAAGCATGAAAATCATTTAAGTAAAACATTGCAAACCTTGAGGGAACACCAATTGTATGCCAAAATATCAAAGTGTGAGTTTTGGCTTCATCATATTTGTTTCTTAGGGCATGTTGTCAGCAAAGAATGTATTAAAGTGGATACTAAGAAGGTTGAAACAGTGTCAAGTTGGCCTAGACCTACGAATGTGATAGAAGTACGTAGTTTTCTTAGCTTTGTAGGTTATTATAGGACATTTGTCGAAGATTTCTCCAAGATAGTTTTGTCATTGACCAGGTTAACTAGGAAGAAGGTGAAGTTTCAGTGGGACGATGATTGTGAAAAGAGCTTTCAACAGCTTAAGAGATGCCTCACAACAGCTCCAATGCTTACAGCAAAGGGATTTGAATATAAGGCAAAGAAGATAGGCAAATTACTCAAGGACTATGATTGTCAGATCTTTTACCATTCAGGTAAAGCTAATGTGGTAGCAGGTGCTTTGAGTAGGAAATCAATGGGAAGTTTGGCTCATATTGCAGTAGGGAAAAGGCCATTGGTGAAGGATTTGAAAGAGTTGTTCAACAAGGGGTTGCAATTAGAGATTTCTAAATCTCAAGTATTGATTACTCACTTTCAATTGAAGCCCAAGTTGATTGATGAGATTAAGGCATTACAAGATAATGATCCTTCATTTATCAAGTTGAAAAGGAAGATCAAACAGGTCAAGTAACATGATTTGAGTTGAAAGATGATGAATTAATGCATGAGAGTAGATTATGTGTACCATATGTGAATGAACTTAGAGAGAAGATCTTGAAAGAGATCCATCAAACACCGTACAGTGTACATACAAGCGCTACCAACATGTATCATGACCTTAAGAGTTGCTATTGGTGGCCTATAATGAAAAAGGACGTGGCTAAATTCGTGTCTTCATGCTTGACATGCCAGCAAGTCAAGTTTGAACACCAAAAGCCATCTGATGTATTACAAGAAATCAAATTACCAGAGTGAAAATGGGAACGCATAACGATGGATTTTGTAGTAGGATTGCTAAGGACTCCTAAGGGCTATAATTCTATTTGGGTGGTTGTTGATAAGCTAACCAAGTCAGCCCATTTTTTAGAAGTGAAAACTACTTACAGGGCAGCTTAATATGCATAATTGTACATAGATAAAATAGTGAGCCTACATGGTGTACCAGTATCCATCATTTCGAATAAAGGTACTCAATTCACATCTAGATTTTGGCAAAAGTTACAAGAAGCATTGGGCACTCAGTTAGATTTCAGTATGACCTTTCATCTACAAAGTGACAAGCAATCTGAACGAACCATCCAAACATTGGAGGATATGTTACGAATGTGTGTGCTTGACTTAGGTGGTAATTGGGACAAGTATTTACCATTGATAGAACTTGCATACAATAATAGTTACCAGTCTACCATAGGCATAGCACCATATAAGGCATTGTATGGTAGGAAGTGTAGATTGCCTGTGTGTTGGATGGATGTGGGATACAAACACATTGAAGGGTCGAATTTAATCAAAGAAACAATGGATAAAGTGCCGATCATCAAGGAAAGATTGAAGACGACCATTGGTAGATAGAAAGCTATACAGATCCAAAGAGGAAAGACGTACACTTTTCCATTGGACATCATGTATTCCTTAAGACATCTCTTATAAAAGGTGTGATGAGATTTCATAAGAAAGGGAAGCTCTCACCGAGATACATTGGACCATTTAAAGTGTTGGGTAATATCGGCGACGTATCGTACAGGCTAGCTCTTCCGCCAAACTTATCTCATGTCCATCTAATATTTCGTATTTCTATGCTAAGATAGTATTTACCAGATCCATCACATGTTCTTCAACGTCAAGGAATTGAAGTGAATGAAGATTTTTTGTATGAAGAAGTTCCTATTACAATCATTGATCGACAAGTAAAGAAACTTAGGGACAAAGAGATAGTTATGGTTAAGGTACAATAAAGAAATCATAGTGTTGAGGAATGTACTTGGGAGAGTGAGCAAGACATGCTACTCAAATATCCCCATTTATTTCTTGTATGATCCATGTGTACAATTTGTGTTTTTGTAAATTCAAGGATGAATTTTTAATAAGGAGAGGAGAATGTAATACCCCAATCTTATACGTGTTTCCTATGAGTCATGTGAATGAATTATGAATGGGTATTGTGATTTTGATTTAAACTGAGGAGTTTTAAGACTTTTATTTTTGTGTTTTTATAGCCATCAGATGAGTGTGGGGTCTCATTTGGGTTGCCTTAAGGGAAGGTAAGTGATTTTTAAGGGGTTTAGGTACGAGTTTTGGTGCTCACGATTGGAACAGCTATTGTTTGAAAAGTTGATTTGACTTTTGAAAAGGATTTAGGAGTCGCCACTCTAATTTATTTAAATGAAAAAATTAAGGAAAAACCCAAATTGATTCCAATTCATTAATTTTTTATTAATTTACCCAAGGATAAAGTCACTAGCCTTTGAACCAAGTTGAGCTCGTGGACTAGGTTTTTGGTTTTAAATAATATAAATTTGGCTTCTAAGTTTGATTTGACTTAAAAAATTTATTTCATAAATGACGAGTATTAATTATGATTTAAAGTGCACGATCATGGCATAATTATGAGTGCATGAAAAGAATAAAGAGCAAGTAATTGAAAACACCCACAAGATAAGGAGAGTGTTATCTCTAGTCCTTATGGATTCTAGGAGAACCACAAGTCGCTCCTTAACTCCAAAATAATTAAATTCACTAATTAAAATTTACAAAAAAAATAAATTGGCATTTATATGAAAAATAAAAGGGGAAGGGGATTAATTGGAATTTGGATTTGGGAATTGGATTTAGATTTCAAGCGTGCCTATGTACTCCATTGAATGAGAATGAAAACCCACGTAGTTCATTCCAAGGTAAGATGGACAGGTTTAGGGATTGATCAGTTTGATTTAATTAATTTGATTTGGGGTTTGAGTGAGGGTAAGGGTTTATACCTTCTTTTTTGGTATATGTGATGGGCGAATGGTTTTACCGGATCAGAGTTCTGTTTTGGGGAGTGAGGATAGGATAGTGGATTTAAATTAACCTTGAAGCAAATTAATTTGATGGTTTGATTGCCTAATTACCTAATTTTTTAATTAATTAAAGTGATTAATTAATTAAAGTGATTAATTAAAAGGACTAATTAGCCAAATTGAGAGGAAACTAATTAAAATTAATTAATTAAAATCAAAGAGAGTTTAATTAATTAAAGTGGCAACTCAAAGTGAGTATGAGAGATTAATTAGAGAGAGAGAAGAAGAAGCATGTGGATAGCTATCAACACAAGCTTGAGGGGTGAGGAAAAATGAAGAGGAGGAGGGGGTATTTATAGGTGAAGTGAGGTGGGGTGAAAAGACCAAAAAGGGTGGATAACTATCAACACAAGATTAAGGGGTGAGGAAAAATGAAGAAGAGGAGGGGTTATTTATAGGTGAAGTGAGGTGGGGTGAAAAGACTAGTGGATTGGAAAAGAGGGCAAAATCAGAATTTTGTGCAAAGGGGGTGTTAGAGTATATAACCTAAAGATGTGTATAAATTTATGTAAATGTAAAACAACATCTTAATTAATGGCAAGAAATATATGTTTCTATAAATCAATTGTTCCATTGTATTAAATATATATTTGTAGTCTATTAGTATTTTGTAAAATGATCTATTCTTAAGTGTTGAGAATATGGATGACAGATCGCTCTCAAATAAATACTTTAAATGTTCATGGTCATAGGAATAATGGCTGGGCGTCATTAATTCCGGAAGACCGTCACCTCTTTTTATATTCTATAATCAGTATGTGATACTTATGATTATAGAGGTAGTGAGTATCATACTGCTTGACAAATGTTGCCGATATAAACATGTGGATATTCATGTGATGAATGATTGAACTGTGACGTTAGATGATGATAGCATGGAGTTTTATTGCTAGTCAATAAATCATAGTCTAGGTCATAATTGTACATATAATCCTTTGACTTAAGGGACACTATATCTCATTCATTGGTAGTTAGGATTTGTTACTGCTTACATACTTATGCTATTCATGTATAGGCATATGGTATGTGATGATTCTAACTAGTTATGTATGAAGGTAAGTGATTGCCAATAGAGAATTCATTAACTTGAATAAACAAGGAAGAAATCATATGCTATCTGATTATTCTTGATAATTAAATCCTTAGCCGAGGTAGTTAAGATCACTAGAAAGGGTTTCTAGTACGAATCAATTATCAAGAATTAGAATCAAGATATAGACATATGATCAAGGCATATTAGAGTTTGACAAATCCATGATTCTAGCTAAGATTGGGATTTCGTAATAAAGGGATTTTAGTGTGCGTTAATTATGATCGATGGTCCATGAAATGAATAAGTAATCAACATTAATATTCATTCTAATTAGGTAGTCATGATATGTTTTGCTAGACGTCACTCATGACTTATGGGACTAAGGATGAAATAGAAATTTCATATTAGTAGAGAAAAGTGTTTTCTCATTCCCATTGCTAATTAGACATGGACCTAGAAAGTCACACACCCAAAAGCAATTATCTTCCAAGCATAAAAGGTTTACCATAATAATTAATTAAAGTGTTAATTAATTGATTAGTGGTAAAAGGATTGAACTTGTAATTAAATTTACAAGGACCCTAGCATGTCCTGAAGTTTAAATCTGCAAAGATTTCTTTATCAATTAAATCCTAATTTATATATGAAATAAATTGAGAAGGATTAAATTTATTAAGTCTATGGATTAATTTGAATGTGTGGAATTAATTTTGAGCTTAATAAATAACACTAAATAGCTAAAGCCCATATATGGTATGGTGATAGCTAGTTTAAAGGTTATGAAGTTTTGTCTAACACTAAAGCCCAAATAAAGGATTTAGGGGTTAGAGATTTTCAACAACACCAAAGCCCATGTGATAAGTTTAGGGGTTGGAGAAATCAATAACACTAAAGTCCATTTACAAGGTTTAGGGGTTAGTAATCTTCATTTGACCATAAAGCCCATATGATGTGGTTTAGGGGTTAGGAAAATCCATAACCCTAAAAGCCTATGAGATAGGTCTAGGGGTTAGAGATTTTCTATCGAAGCTCACAATGTAATTGCCATATGAAGACTTGAATGAAATTATCATTTAACCAAAAAGGATATAATGGGTATTTTCATTATTATCTTAAAGTCAAAAAGCAACTCAATTTGAAAATGACTTCTTTTACCTAAACAAGAGTTGTAAAGGTATAAAGGGTTTTTGAATGATTGTTTTTTGGTTAGAGAAAAATCACTATTCATCATCTTCTTTAAGAAAGGATTAAGAGTTGAGAGAAAAAGAAAAAGAAAAAGTGTTCTTCATTTTTCATTGTTCTTCAAATCTAATCTTTTGTTCTTTGTGAAAGAACAAAAGTTTCTTGCAAAGACTTGAGTAATCCATAGCAAACAAAAAGAAATTCAAA
>CATKHJ010323229.1:0-18545 GCA_949750685.1 Vernicia montana
CTGCCTCTCTCTCTCTCTCGGTTTTCGTTTCTGTTCTTTCTGTCCTTTCTCTTCCTGCTTTCTAATTTCTTTTTTTTTTCTTCTTTATCTCTTTTCTGCTTCATTCCTTATCTTTCATAATAATAATAATAATAATAATAATAATAATTAAAAATCTAAAATCAATTTAATTTTAATTTAACCCTTTCAAAAATTAATACCCGATAATAATAATTCAAAATTTGGGGTATTACAACTATCTAATAAATTCAATTAATTTTTATCAAAATTTAAAAATTAAATTGATAGTATGATATAATAAGTTTTAAAGTCAATTTCACTTTTTTCCTTCAAATTATAATGAAAATATTATTAGATTTATTTTCAATTTAACTATAAGGTAAAATTGCAACTAATTTCAAATTAAGGTATAATTTATACAAAATAATAAGGTATACTTGTAAAACAACAAAAAAATTTAGAGTAAATTTATTTATTAAACCTAAATAAACCATTAGTGTTTTTAAGAGTAAGCACCAACGTTATTTCAAAAAAGAGTAAGCACCAACGTTCAAGAGGATTGAGCGCGGTTCAGTCTAATTTGAAAATTTAAAAATCTCAGAGATTGGATTGAATTTCGGGGATTTGATTTTGCGAAGAACTAGAACCGGAACCAAAATAAAAAATCTCTGAATTGTATTGTACCAAAAATTTTGGGACAATACAATTCAGAGATTGGATATTTCTGTTCTAATCCAATCCAATACATAAATTTGGAGAAAAATTATTCATTATATACCAATATTACATAATCCACTTAACAAAATCATATAGTACTAATTCCAAGTGCTATAGCTCAAGTTAAAGTAGAATATAATTCATACGTTAATTTTCTATTTAAAGTAAAAAGAGTCTAATTTTGATTTAGCACAATACAATTAAAGGAATTTAAACAATAAGTAAAATAAATATAACATTTTTATTGAGGTAAGGAGAAAGCACTTAACCACTTTGTACTAGCCAAAAAGTAACCACTCATTCAAAGCAAACAACTATCTAATTAGAAAAACACTATTTTTTTAATAAACAATTGAACATCAGGTAACAAAATACTAACAAAATTTTAATCTAAAATTTTATTAGTATCATATAAATATAATTATAATTAAAATGATAATATTACTTGACTTACATAATAATATATCATATTTTTCTTATTATCATTCATTGCTTAATCATAACATATATTAATTTTTTTTTCTAAAACATATAGGTAGAGAATTTAAAATGTTTAATTATAATATGCAGTTGTATCTTAATATTAGTAAAACTTAATACATATTATATTACTAATTTTTCGTTAATACAAATTTAATAAACATAATATTTAAGTAAGTTGTTTAAATATCAATAGTTATATTCAATTGAGATATATACATTTATAATTATATATTTATAATTCATCTAAATTTCTTTTTGATATAATAATAATATAATTTGATAATTGATATAATGTCGTGTATAATCTTACTTTTAGTATTATCTATATATTATTCAATTAGCATTACTTATATATTATAAATAAAAAACTAAAAAACTTTGGTTATTTTGATTCAATTCAATTCGGTACAGTTCGGTTCAATTAGATATGATTTTCGTTCGGATATACATTAATATCCAGAATCGTACCAAAACATTTCACTCGGTCCAGCTTGGTTTGAAAAAAGTCAAAAAATCAATAATTCGATCCGATTCTAAATATTTTCAGTCCAATTATTCAGTTTAATTCAGAACTTTTAATATCCGTATTCAGCCATACGTTCAACAATGTATGCTTGCTTGAATTAGAAATCATATTATTTTATTTTAATATAATCTAGTGATTAAATGTTTGGTTGATACTATAAAAAATAAGAGTTTAATTATTTTAATAATTCAGCTTGTAACTTATCGTAAAGTTTCCTGGAAGGAAAAAATAAAATAAAATTCGATGCTCTGGTTTTAGACTTTAGAGAAATTTATTCTTTTCTTTTTTCTTTTTTCTTTTTTAGATTTGTTCCACAAGGAAGAATATCATGATTCCTTAGGTGAAAAGTCATTATATAGAATAGTTGAATAATCATAAGATTCACCAAACGATAAGATTGGAATCAAATCTTATTAGGTACATAAATATCAATGTCGTTGAAATTGGATTGGAGATTGAATCCGTCTTTTTATTGGTTTGTGATTTGATCGGTTCAATCGATCGGTCTGATTGATTCAATTTAATCGATTTGCATTTTTTTTTCTTTTTTTTAATTTTTTTAAATTTTATTAAGCTCAAAACAGCGTAATTTTATGTAAACTCCGGTCTGACCGGTTCAATAATTTTTTCGATTCACACCGGTTTTTTTATTCACAAATCATTCTATTTTTTATAACTTAAAAACCAAATCAGTGATCGATTTTTAATTTAACCGGTCCGATCTAATTTTAACAACACTGATAAATATTTAATTTACTAAGTGAACTTTCTCTCGTAAATGTGGTAAATTAAAACGATAAAGCAAAAAATAAAATTAGCAATTCATAAAACAGCAACTATAGGTAAATGTTTGATAATTAATTATTATTATACACCATAATAATTAACAACATTATTTCTATTAAATAATATTTTTTTAATTAATATCTTAATCTAATGACAACGTAAAGAGACCATTTTAAAAATGAAAATGAAAATTGAATTAATTTTCACAAATATTAAATTCTCTTCTCAATACTAAAAAAATAATACTTAATTTTTCATAAAAGATAATTTGAAAAGATTAAAAAAAAAAAAAAGGAAATTAAATTATATATTGGAATACAAAAACAGAAAAAAAAAAAAAAGTTTTATGATTAGAGAAAAAAAAATCTTGTCTCATCTCTATATATAAATAGTTATTAATTATATTTCAATCACTAATTGCCAAAAGATTTGCAATTAATTGCAAACAACTACGATGTTTGGCCTAAGAAATTAATACTTAATTTAAGAAAATTGTTAAATCTGCATCAATTAATTCAATAAGATTAAAATATAGATTAAAATTTTTTTTAAAACAAATAATTATTTTGCTTTGAGTATTCTTGGCCCAGCACATTGGTCCACCTCAAAATAAAATGAAAACTCAACAACATTAATCAAGCCCAAGTACTAAGCCAGATAATGTAAGAGACTCTTTTCATTAATCAAGATTTATACTTTTATGCTGAAAAATAAGTTATTATTAAATTAATAATTTCTTGATTGAAAGTCTATTTGTAGAGCAAAATATTAGAGTTCAAATTATAACATAAAAGAAAATCTGATGGGCAAAAACAATTGAACAGGATAATCTTTCTTTTATTAAAACTCTAATAGCATGTTATAATTATTTTAAGAAAAATAATTAGCATGTATAATCCTAAAGCTCATTCTTATGTAAAAACAGCAATTTATCTAATTTAGACATATTACTAATTGAAAACTCACACCAATAATTTTTAATTACAAAATTATAAGTAACAGTGCACCTACATGAATGCATTCATTAATTCATCAACACTACTCCAGATGGATACAGTGTGATCTAATCATTTCAGCGGCTAATCTTTTTCTTAAACAAAGAAAAAAATAAAGTGAATTATTCTTTGTATTCTCTTCAATTAATTATTAAACAAAAAAAAAAAAAAAAAGGAAGAGGGTCCAATTTGCCAACTTTTGCTGTTGTAGAAAGGCAGGGTTTGAGTTCCAAAGAAATACATAGTAATAATGTGTTTAGCCTTAAACAAATACATGTCTCCGGCCAGTGACCATCCTGCAACTACAATAATCTTTAATGCCAAGAAATCTTTAATGAGCCAAGACCCACCTCTGTTCAAAGCCTCATCAGAATTATTATTCTATACCCAATAAAGAAGATAAGAATATTTACTACTCTGCAACTATATGCAGCCTTGAACTCATTTGTTTAAGCCTAAAACCTACATGTGGCTTATGCAAAACCATTGATATAATTAAGGCCTTAATTTTAACCATATGATCTCTCATAATCTGCCAAATTCTATCTTGGATTCTCTTAAACATTTATCCATCATCTGGACCGGTCATGGCTAGTCATATAGTGTAGGGTCCTGTCCTTAAAGACCCTTTTTTTTTTTTTTTTTTTTCTTTTTCAGTTGCAATCTGAAAGCTGACCTCCAATCTATGGAGGTAATTACGGATATAAAGAAACCTTTTTCCATGGTTTTCCACACATGCTAGCTGAATATCAGCCAGAAACTTTCATCAACCAACCAACTCATTTTAACTTTGAAAAAGCAATAGAGTTTCCAACATGTTTTTTGGTGCTAAAAAAGTGTCCTACAAAATTCAACACCATGTATGCCCTTCAGGGTTTAATAGAACTCACAATACACAATCTAAGTACTGCAGAAGAACCGTGGCGGCGCTTATGCAAATTACTTATTGAGGATAATCATGAGAGTAGGCCAATGATGATGGGCTGCATTCAACTTTAATTAGTTAGCAATGTCCCCACTGAAGACTATAGAATTGGTGATCACAGAATGTCAATGTCACACACTTAAAAAAAATGAAAAAGATAAAGTTTTGGCACAGCTTTTAGGTTATGTATCCGTTTGGCTGACAAGTGACCCAAAATGAGGCTTATGCTTTAAGCAATATAAGTGAAGTTAGTCATTTTTATTTTGAGTAATAACACTCTGGCAGAGGCAGTCTCACAGAAATCAAAGCTGTCCTCAAATGTCTATAGCTAAAGGCATGTGAAAATAATAATAATCATCATCATCAATCATCATGGTATGGATTTTTTCAGACTTGCAGACTTGGAATTTGATTTCCCTTTAATTTGTATGCTGCTAATAAAAGACTAGCCCAGTTGATGATTGTGAGTGCTAATCTTGGTGATTCATTTATATTTCAGGATTCAGAAAATTGAAAAATGGGAAATGAGATGGGCAACAATAACACATCTGGCTTTCAAGGTATAGCTTCGTTTCTTTATTTTTAGCTTTTTACTTCTTGAATTTCCTATGCTAATGTACTAATATGCAGAAGAAGATAACACAAACCCTGAAGCTCAGCAAAAGTCTGCGCAAGAACCTGTTCATACTAATGATGTAAAAGGAGAAAATCATGTGATTCCAACAACTGGAAGTAAAGATTATTATAAAAAAGAAACAGGATTAACCTCTGATGATCCAAACCAGGCATCTGATGGAACAGGTTAATTTGCAGTTTCTCCATATGAGGCTTTTTTTTGTTAAGTTAAATTGTTGATTGGTAAAAGTCTCTAACTTTTTTAACTTAGGCCTCAATCTTTTTGTAGGACAAGAAGAGACTGAAGTTAATCCTCATATTGAATCTCAAAAAACTGACAAGAAATTGAGCGAAAAAGGCGGAGAAGATAGTGACATTCAATCTGCAGTTTCTTTGCTAAATGAATTGGAAGATCACAAGAATCCATCAGAGAATGTTTTGGAAATGAGCGATAATCAAACTGACAAACAGTCTTTTTTTTTTAAAGGTTAGCATAATTGTCTTCTATTCACCTTAGTATATGTCAGTTGTGTTCTTACTGTTCCTTAAGTAGAATTGACAATGACTAGAAGTAATATAATAGAAATATTTATATAGAAACAAAGTAAAGCCCACCTTAAGATTTTTTTATTTTGGTGTGCTATGAACAGAGAAAGAGGATATGTTAAATTCAAGATATGCAATATCCTCAACAAATGATACAGAATCTCAAGATTCAACAGAACCAAAATCTGATCAACATGAATTTACAAAAGTTCATACTGATCAATCAGAAGGATATAGCACTAATTCACTAAGAGGAACTGAAGATGCCCTAGGATCAAGCATTGCATTCAATAGCAAAGAGAATGGTCACCTTAATCTAGAAGGACCTCTTGTTTCCAATACTAATCTAGATATGGGGGTGAAAAGTGAGGACATGTCTATGACAGAAATCGCTTCTCAAGAAGATGAGGTGCCCAGCAAAGAGAAATTTGAAGTTGAAGCTGGAAATGAGGATGTTGGGGAGAGAGATGATGGAGAGTTTGCTAGTAAGATTCATTGTAATGGAACTATTTCCTTAGAGTCACAACTGGAGGCCAATCAGGTGGCTGATTCACTAACTTCCCATTTAGAAGTCTCTGTACCTGAAGAGAAATGTATGATTCTTCCTCAAGAGACTATATTAATAGGAAATGAATCAGAAAAAGAAGAAAACGAGATTGATAATCATAAGCCCGCCAGAGCATCCAAGATTGACATGGTGAATGGATCTCAAACTGATTCTTTGACAAGGCCTAATTGCAATAACAATGAGATGGAAGATTCTCTTATTACTGTTCATGATGCTGCTAGTAATGGGAGCTGTCACATTGAAGAGGTGAAGATCGTCGAGGAATCTGACAACCAAAATGAGGCTTCTGAAGAACATTACGAGGGATCTGAAGAAAAGATTATGATGGCTTGTGAACTTGGAGGATTTGTCGCGGAGTCCTCCATTGCAAATGGAAAAAACAATGAAGAAGAATCAGGATATTACAGACCTGAGGCCTATGCTGCTGATGCTGCTGCTAGCAATGGGAATTGCCAAGTTGAAGAATCTGACAACCAGAATACAGCTTCTGAAGAACATTGCGAGGGATCTGAAGAAAAGATTATGATGGCTTGTGAACTTGGAGGATTTGTTGCTGAGTCCTACATTGCAAATGGAAAAAGCAATGAAGAAGAATCAGGAGATTGCACACCTGAAGCCTATACTGCTGCTGCTAGCAATGAGAACTGCCAAGTTGAGGAATTTGACAACCAGAATATAGCATCTGAAGAACCTTGTGATGTATTTGGAGTAATTGCAGTAGAGTCATCCATTGCAAATGGCAAAAATAATGAAGAAGAATCAGGAGATTGCAAATTACCTGAGGCATGTGAAGGAAAGGTTTGGATGATTCCTGAGCCAGTAACAGTTGCAGAAGAGTTAGCCGTCACAAAGGCCACAAACAATGAAGAGGAAATGGAAGATTGCAAAGCTGAGGAAGAGGAACTTGCAGAGAAGCTGATTGTGGAGATAAAGGAGAAAATAGAAGCTCCATGTGCACCAGCTTCTATTTTCCAATCAGAAGATCACCAACAGAAAACTGTAATGAAATCCGAGGAGGCTCAAGGTAACAATGAGTCAACATTGGAGTCAAATCCTGAGAGCAGCAGTGAGTTCTTTGCTGCAACAGCTTCCAATTTCCATGCCACAAGTTCTCCTGTAGAAACCTGTGTTTCTGCAATTGAGTTAGAAATTGAGAAACCTGTGGAGGAAGTTTTACCCATTGCCACAGTAGGTCCAGAGATGGAGACAGAAGCTAATTTTTCAGCTTCAGCAAATCATTCCAGTGAGCAACCTGAAAAGTTTGAAATTTCAGTCTTTGCAAGGAATGGTATTGACGCACAAGAAAATGCGGAGAAGCTCAGCACTGAACCAATTCCTGAAAACTTAATTCAAGAAAAGGTGCAAAACTCTCCAAGTTCAATTATAGAGAGCATAGTCTCTGTAGTTCATTTGGGAATTCAGAAACCACAAAAAGAAGCTCCACACTATAATACAGCAGTTCCAGAAATGCTGACAGAAGCTAAATTATCAGCTTCAACAAATCAATCAACTGAACAATGTGAAAAAGCAGAAAGTGTGGGAAGGCTCAGCACTGAATCAATTCCTGATGGCTTGAACATACATGCAGAGATGAGGAAATCTCCAAGCTTCAATCTTGATCTCAGAATAGAAGCAAGAAATGAAGAGTCAGATAAAACTCCACTGCTTTATCAGGATAAAAATACAATTGAAGGCTTATCAAGCCAGGCTAATGTAAGTCGTCAAAACTCACTCCTGCATAGTCAATACAGTCAAGAATCACTTAAGTATCAAGAAATGACAGTGGAAGAGAAAGTTATTACTCTTGAAAGAAGTGACTCTGAGAAATCAAGAACCCCATTTCTTGGATTCTTGAAAGAAGATCAGGAGCCTCATCGTCTTGTAGTTATATCAAAGAAACAAGATAAGCATTCTTCTGCAAAGAAGGCAACCAAGGAAATCACTCCGAAAAGTAAAGAGAAACACAAGCGCAGGTCATCCCTTTTCACCAATTGCATGTGTTGCACAACTGTGATTAATTAAAACATCCTAATTAACAAGGTAATTACCTGTCTTTTACAGTTTCATCATATTTTTCATTTTGTTTTGGTTGGCTTCCCTTTCTAAATTTATAATTCAAGATTTTCAAGAAGTGGAGTTTTGATCCTGTTGACTGGTTTAGCATATTTGAGATAAACCAAGAAAGAGTGAGTACAAGTTCAATCTGTAACTGATTAATTTGTCTGTTTCTTTTCTGTCTATACTTGTTCTAAATTTGCACAGCTCTGCCTCTGCTCTGTATTTCGATGTAAGTTCTTAGTTGAATCTCTTGATGTAATTTTCCTTCATAATTTATTGGGTTGTTTGTTGGAGAGGATTATTCTAAAATAGGTAGCTTTGCTGCCTTTGATTGTATTACTATTTGTTTATTCCATTAATAATACAATGTTGCTTAAGATTATATTTGAAATTTTAATATTTGTGTGTTACTTATCAAATTAATTCTTACATAAGAGACGAAGAGGAAAAGAAAAATTCCTAATCACTTTCATTATATATATGAAGTGATGACTTAATATATATAGTAACATTTATGCATGCTTAGGCATGTTGGTGTATATATATATATGAACTAGAATTTTAACTTGGTGATATTAAAATTATATCAAAATCGTGAGATTGTTAGTTTAAATGTCAATTAGATTTAAATTAACCAAAAAAATCTATAATAACACCATATCTTATTCTTGAAGCTCTCTCGTATAATTGAGACGGACATTCAATTTAGTATGTGAGAATTACTTAGAAATTAAAATAAATAGACTATGGTGCTTTATCCTTGAGGAGGAAACTAGTGTGATGTGAACAAATGTGAACGGTGATCTGCTTTAGTTTTAGTAATCAAATTATTGGTTTTTTCTGATAGGGTCATGTTGTTGGCAGCTAAAGTGGCATCCCAATTCCCAAGCACACTTTCTTTCTTTCTTTGAGAAAACAGAGGAAGGGCCAATCATACATTTTTCTATTCTAAAATCTAAAGGCCAAAATATAAATATGACCCTTTTTTTTTTAATTGTTGCTCAAATAAGTTATTAATATTTTTTTTTGATCTCATTAAACTCTTAATCTTTTCAAAATGGTACATATAAAATTCTCTCATTCTATACTCAAGTGAGTCTTAATATTTTTTTTGGTCCCATTAGATCCTTAATCTTTTCAAAATGGTACATATAAAATAAAACCCTCCATCCATAATTTAGGATTTTTATCAAGTGATGTTAAAAATAAAAAATTAATATCTATGCACCTACATATTAATTTTTATTTTTGTATAAATATTTTTTAAATTATTTAGAGAAAATTTAATATTTGTGAAATTTAAAGTTAATAAAATTAATTAAAATATTACAAATTTAATTTAATATAAAATAATTTCTTAATCCTTATACATTAAAATATAATTTATAAAAAAATTATATTTTATATTTTAATAAAGATAAAATATATATATTTTTTTTATCTCTTCTCGGTTTTGAATATTTTTTTTAAAATAAAGATAAAATATATTTTATCTTTATAAAATATAAAATATATATATTTTTATAAATTATATTTTAATGTATAAAAATTAATGAGTCATTTTATATTAAATTAAATTTATAATATTTTAATTTATTTATTTATTTTATTAACTTAAATTTCATAAATATTAAATTTTCTCCAAATAGTTTAAAAAATATTTATAAAAAAATAAAAATTAATACGTAAAGGCATAGATATTAATTTTTTATTTTTAACATCACTTGACAAAAATCATAAATTATAGACAAAGAGTTTTATATGTACCATTTTAAAAAGGCTAAAGGTATAATGGGACAAAAAAAATATTAAGAGCTCATTTGAGCATCAGTTTAAAGGAGAGGGTTTTATATGTGTCATTTTGAAAAAATTAAAGATTTAATGGGATAAAAAAAATATTAAGAGCTCACTTGAATATCAACACAAAGAAAATGACTATATTTATATTTTTGGCTAAATCTAAAACTCAAGCTGACGAGTTTCTTCAAGAATATGGGGCATCACTATTTGGATGTAGAAACATTTTCTTTTCTTTTTATTGGTCAAGTACAGATTTTTAGTCTACAATATCATCCCACGCGGTTAGACAAAAATATATATAGATATGTTTTAGATGTTGAGAAAGGGATTCGCTCTAAAAGGATAGTCTACTACATGTCTCATGGTGCAAGAAATCATTTTAAATTTTGACAACTTCAATTCTTTATAATGAATTTTTTATATACATATAATTCCAAATGTTTCCAACACTTAATTTTAAGTCTTACTGCTAGATCAAAGTTCATCAACAGGCCTACACTTTTATTTGGTATAAAAAAAATATCCACCAATTAATTATGTTGGTATAACATTGTTTTTTTTGGTACATGATGAATATATAATTTTAATTTGATACAATATTGCAATTCTCAATTATAATCCAAATGATTGTGATGAAACATAACAACATTGCATTGCTATTCTTGTATTAATCAATTAATATTTTTAGAAGTCATATTAACATTGCATAAAAATTAATTAATTAACTTAATTGATAAGTGAATCAATTTATTTTACAAATTCTCTAATAATATGAATGATTTATTTTTAATTAGACGGAAAAGTAAATTTAATAAGGTGATTAAAATTAAATTGATACGTGTTGTTAACTTAACATAAAATAACCTTTTCAAAAAAAAACTTAACATAAAAGAAAAGCAAATTAATATAATTTGTAAATGAAAGGTAACTCAAAAGCAAAAACTCATTTTTTACTCTTTGCAAATCTTTCTTATTACCAAATTATCCTCATAGGCGCATCATAATTCCCCCAACACGGTATGTACTTCTTTGGCAAAAAAAAAAAACACGGTGTGTACTGTGTAAAATACGACGCGGAGTTTTGGACTAGTCTATTTCTATTTCCATTTTCCAAGACTTAAAGTGTGAACTGCTTTGGCCAAAAGTTTGATAGAAAGATAAGAATACTGGAGAGGATGGAGATGAATTAGTGATTAGTTGTTTTAACTTAAATTAAATATTTTGAGTTTGAGTTTGAGTTTGAGTTTGAGTTTGAGTTTGAGTTTAAGTTTGAGTTCGAATCCTCGACATATAGCTGTTTTAAAATTTTTTACAGAAAATTTTACAGTTTTTATGATCTTATCTAGCTCGAATTCAAATTAATAAAAATTTATAGTAGCTCTGAATACTGAATTATTGGAGAAAAAAATTAATAAAAAGAATAAGGCACCATAAAAAGTTAATTAATATGAGCAAATGAAAGGAGACTTTAATTTCCCTATCTTTTGAAGGAAAATAATAAAGGAGAGAGATGGGGTTGGTGGTTAATACTTAATAGGAAAAAAATGACAAGGAAAGGGACAACTTTAAAATATATGAATTTTTCAAAAGGAAGAAGAGAAAATTAGAAAAAGTTTCTTGGAAAATAAAAAGTGGGAAGGCCGAACCTTATTTGGCTCTTGGTCAAAGTCTAACATTAGAACCGATGTTGGAGAAATTTCACATCTATATCTATCTTCTATGAGTTGGAGAATTTTAATCCAAAAATTTTAATCTTAATTTATTCATAATAAATACAACTAATAGACGTAGTCCATATTTAATCAACCCCATTTTCATTTTATTATAAATTAAATAGTAATATAATACTTTATTATCTGAGATAAGAGTTTAATCAAGAAAATTGTAAATTTCATAAAATTAAATTAAAATATATCCTTTTATTGAAATGTTGGAGGAATTAGGAATGTAAATGTTACGTACTAATATAAACTGGTCGCCCTAGCTCGCCTATATAGTCCATATCCTATTCTAAAATTAGAATTTATCTCTGCATACAATACTGAAAGAGAATAATTCAACTTCAAAAAGGATTTAACACCTTGGGCATATCTCTATAAATAGTTTCTTTCTCTCCATTAAACGGATAATACAATTCTAAACACTTCTCAATAACTAAGAGTTCATTAATCTCCATATTTTCTGACTTAAGTATCGGAGTGGCCCTTAGGCACATCGCCTGGACCGTCTAACTTGTTGTCTTGCAAGAACGAAAGATCGTGTACACATATGCTAGAGATCGAAATACTTTCTGAACACATCAATTGATGCGGTAAGTGTGGACGCGATCAGATTTTTAATTTTTGAATCGCTCTTAAGTTTGCAAATCAATATGCATATATTGGGTAATGAGACTAAAGATCACAAAGTCAATTATGATATTCAAGTTTCAATAATTCATAAAATCCACTTGCATTTATATTAAAAATCGCTGAGAGAATTAGATATTTGCCACCAACAAAAACCGCTAACAAAGTTCTCCATGAATGTCGTCATAGGATAGACCAACTATGAGTTCGCCTACGATTCCCTAAGAGAAATCGCCACGGGATAGGCAAACTGTGAGTTCATCCAAGATTCCTTATTCGGAAAGTCGCCATGGGATAGGCCAACTATGAGTTCGTCCAAGATTCCCTAAGAGAAATTACCACGGGATAGGCAAACTATGAGTTCTCCCAAGATTTCCTAAGAGAAATCGCCACGGGATAGGGAAACTGTGAGTTCGCCCAAGATTCCCTATTCGAAAAGTCGTCATGGGATAGGCCAACTATGAGTTCGCCCAAGATTCTCTAAGAGAAATCGTCACGAGATAAGCAAACTGTGAATTCGCTCAAGATTCCTATTCGGAAAGTCGTCATGGGATAGGCCAACTATGAGTTCGCCCAAGATTCCATAAGAGAAATCGCCACGGGATAGGCAAACTGTAAGTTCGCCCAATATTTCCTATTTGAAAAGTCGCAATGGGATAGGCCAACTATATGTTCGCCCAAGATTCCCTATAAAAGATAAAATCGCCACGGAATAGGCCAACTACATGTTCGCCCAAGATTCCTTATAAAAGAGAAAATCGCCAAGGGATAGGCGAACTACATGTTCGCCCAAGATTCCCTATAAAAGAGAAAATCGCCACGGGATAGGCCAATTACATGTTCACCCAAGATTCCCTATAAAAGAGAAAATCGTCATGGGATAAGCCAACTACAGATTCGCCCAAGACTCCTTATAAAATTAAAGATCGCAAGACTCTATGGGATAAGTGAACTACAAGTTCGCCCAAAACTCCCTAATATTGATTTGCAAGACTATAAGGAATAGGCAATCTAACACAAAAGTAATAAGAATAGATGGACTACAAGTTCACCCAAGACCCTTAAATTAATAAAACTATTGGGATAGGTGAGTGAAGAGCTCGCCTAAGACCCTAAAGTTCCAAGTTATGAAGTTTTGGGAAATGGCAAACCATGAATTCGCCCAAAACCCCTAAAATATTCTACAAATTTTTACGAAAGTACTTAGTCAATGACTAAGGAATCGCTAGAAAACTTGTAAAATCTCTAAAAAGAAGAAGAATCAGAAGAGAAATTGCAAAAAAGCAAGTATAAAAACAATCAAACAGAGAGAGAAATATTGAAGAAAAGTTCTTCAAAAATGCAAAGAAATGAACAAGAAGAAAATATTAAGCGGCGACAAAGGTAAAAAATAAAAAAAAAAAAACATAAAACCCTACTTATAGGACATTATGTAAAAATCGAAGGGTTTAGGAAACCATTCCAATTTGACACATGGCATAAAAAGCGTATGTATGACTCTCTCTTCGAAAAACAGAGTTATTACGAAATAGCAGAAACGGCACCATGAATGAAGCCATTAGGAATCAAACCATCAACCAAAGTTCGCCCCATTAATAGATCGCCCCTATGACAAGATCTCCAGGAAACAAAACAAATCCGAGTCTTTAACTCGGAAACTGGTGAGAGAACATGTGTTACATACTAATATGAGCTCCTAGCTAGAATCCATAGTCCACATCCTACTCTAAAACTGGAATTCATCTCCGCATACAATACTGAAAGAGAATAATCCGACTCCAAGAAAGATTCGGCACCTTAGGCATACCTCTATAAATAGTTCCCTTCTCTCCATTAAACGGATAACACAATTCTAAACACTTTTCAATAATTAAGAGTTCATTAATCTCTATCTTTTCTGACTTAAGCATCGGAGTAGCCCCCAGACATATCGTCTGGACCTTCTAACTTATTGTCTTGTATGAATGGAAGATCGCCTACACGTGTGCTAGATATCGGAATACTTTCTGAGAACATCAGTGAATGAGTCAAACACTTATGAGCTATTCGAATTTGAGTCGTAAAATATTCAAATTCGACTTGATTCTAATCGAGTCGAGCTCAAGTTTGAGTAATTTGAGTAACGAGTTGAGTCAAATTCGAGTATTATAATACTCGATTCGAGTGACTCGCAAACCTAATCAAGTATTAAAATTTTATATAATTTTAAATATATTTTATATTATATATAATAATTTATTAATTCGATTTCGAGTTTGTTCGAGTTTCATTTTGATATTAATAAATAAATTAATTTTATTTTTTAATAATAATCTAGTATAATCGAGTCGAGTTTGAATATTTCGAATTTTTATTCGAACCAAACTCGAGCTTTCAAAATGAAAATTCGATCTAACTAGAGTCAAAATTTTTAATCGAGTCAAGTTTAAATCTAGCATTGTTTCAACTCGAGTTGATTATACCCTGGGAGGAATTCCCTTTTTCATTTCTTTCATTTTTGTTTTTTTTTAATAGTCAATAGTTTGAATATAATCATAATTCCAACCCCAGATTTAAATAGAACATAATGTTTTGCACCAACATAAACTTATATATTAAAAGTGCTGATTTGTTTTTCATAGGTTACAAGATTAAATATGAGTATGACCAATTAATCTTATTTAGAATTACAATTTCAAATAATAAGAGTCTAATTAGGAGAAAAAATTAACTATTAAAGTTTAGTCTTGATGAATAAATTTCACAAATAAATATAAGGAAATTATGAAATAGTCCGAAGAGTTACTTATGATCCAAATAACCACATAAGTTAAAATTATTGATTAAAATATATTTTAAAAATCAATAAAATATATAACTTCAAATTTTTATACATTATTTGATTTTTTCAATGAATTTTCAACCAATTGAAAACTATTTTCTATTATTTCTTTTTTTTTTTAATAAAAAAGAAACCATTCGTTTTCCAATTCTCATTAATTTTAGCAGCTAAGTAAAAGAAATTAATTTAATTTTTCCAATTTTTTTTTTCATTTGAATCCAAACATCACATAAATTTAATTTAATTTTATATTAAAATCAAAGAGTGTTACATCAAAGATAGAGTGTATATATGAATTTCATCAAATAATAACTTTAGATTAGAAATGAAAGAATACAATTCATAATTGAACAAATCAAATGGTGACTTTTCAAGTCATTCTACTAATTTTTGGTCATTGGCAAATCATTAGCTATGATCTAAGGCAACAACTAATTAATACAAACAACAAATTGAAGACAACAAACTTACTTATTGGGGTGGGGACTTAATAGAAAATCAATGAATTTCAATATTTTGATAATTAAAATTTAACCCACAGTCATCATTTTAACAAATTCATCATAATTAACTTGACCATCACCATCCAAATCAGCCTCCTTAATCATTTGCTCCACTTCTTCATCGGTTAGCTTCTCCCCTAAATTGATCATAACATGCCTCAACTGCAAATAATAAACAAAGAGAGAAAATTATTACTATAATTTATGTATTTTTAATCTGGATAGATTCCCTTAGTTAATTAAATAATAATCAAATGCTTAAACCCAAACGCATAGTCTCGTGAAAACATGGTTAATGTTCAATGTTCATTGCATTGCGGAACAGTACAGGTTATGGAGAAACATTTGAAATAACACATGGTAGACTTGTTTATTCATTTATTTATTTTAGGTGAACACAAACATTATTAATTATTGATTTCCAATTTTTATTTTCATTATCATTTCTATGCATGACAGGCCTTCCATTTTAAATTTATTTTATTATTATTATTCATTATTTTTATACATTAAACATTCTTAAATCAAAATTTGTCCAATATTACAAAATTCTGATTATATAACATAAATTACGAATAAATTATTAATGTAGTGATAGTGAAGTTATTTTTTTACAGTGAAATCTTAAATTAGAATATATTGAAATTAAAATTTAAAAAATCAAATAAGTAAGGAGGAGTTTTGAATCACTGTGAATTTTTTTTTTTTAAATAATATTAGAAAATATTTTTTAAAAAAATTATTTTTTATTTTTTTATATTTACCCAAAAATATTTTAAAAATATAAAACTAAAAATAACAAATTTTTATTTTTATTTTTGAAAAAAAAAAAAAACGAGACTTAAGATTACATAAAATTATTATTTATCTATAATTTGCAAAAATTATTTATTTATTTATTTTTGAAGTTTTAATTGTCAACATCGTGGCCCTACTTAGTACAATTCAAATAAAATATTATTATCCTTGTCAACGCAAACCCTCGAGAAAAATGAAAGTGAGAGAAAAACAGTTGTCACCCTATCACATAGCGTTTACATTTCTAAATTGTTTTTTTATATTTTAATTATTAACAGTTTATTTCATAATTCATACTCCAAATATTACAAACAAAACAAAGTTTCAATTCTTGTGAGCATTTGTAATTAATAATTAGAGAAATTTTAGATAACCTATAACATTATAACTCAAATTTATTTTTAAAAAATAAAATAAAACTTTGAGAAAAAGAAAATTACCTCATTAGCTGATATATATCCATTCTGATCTTTGTCAAACACTTTAAACGCCTCTTTAAGTTCTTCCTCTGCATCTGTCTCCTGATTTAATTTTTTTTTTTTTTTTTAAAGAAGATGAAAAAAAATAAATCAGTAAATGAATAATAATAAATCGAGTGTTTGTATATTGTAAAATTAATGGTTGAAAAATTAATATATATACCTTCATCTTTTTGGCCATCAAATTTAAGAATTCTGTAAATTCAATAGTCCCATTACCATCAGCATCGACTTCGCTAATCATGTCTTGAAGTTCTTCTTCAGTTGGATTTTGATCTAAAGACCTAATCACTGTGGCCAATTCCTCTATTGTAATACAACCTGTTACAGATAATTAACAGTTAAATTAATATGGAAATTTAGAGGAATGATTAACAATAATAACAAATTTAAGAAAAATTACCATCTCCATCCTTGTCGAACAAACAGAAGGCTTCTTTAAACTCAACAATCTGTTCCTCAGTGAGTACTTCTCCCATTTGTTCTTTTTGTTTTGTTGAATATAGAGAGAGAAAGGTTAGAGAGAGAGAGAGAGAGAGAAGAGTAAGAATATGTCTGAGTATAGCTCTGCTCAAGCTTAGCTGGGTTTATGTAGAATTCCAATGAGGTTAAGTGTACTGCTGCAATTTAATTTTTTTTTATAGAAAAATAATAATATTAATATATTATAGGAGTCAAATCAAGCTTATGACTAGATTGGGTGTTACGGTAAATACTGAATTTATCTAATCGGAAGAAAGAATCAAAGGCCCTTTTTTTTTTTTTTAATTTGGACTATGACCTTTCAATTTTCATTTTAATATGGAAATATTGCATGGTCTTTGTATATATATATATCTATAAATTATTATTATTATTATTATTTTAGTATTTGGTGAGATTTGAACCATGTCGTTCACACTTAAAATTAGTTAAGTTTTAATTTAGTCCAATAAGAATTGATGTGCTCAGAAATAACTCCGATCTCTAGCACACGTGTAGGCGATCTTTTAATTCTGCAAGACAACAAGTTAGAGGGGCCAGGCAATGTGCCTAGGGGACCACTCCGATGCTTAAGTTAGAAATGATGGAGATTAATAAGCTTTTTATCACTGAGAAGTGTTTAGAATTGCGTTACCCGTTTAATGGAGAAAAGAGCTTTATTTATAGTGGAGTGCCCAAGGTGTCGAATCCTTCTTGGAATCGAATTATTCCTTTTCAGTATTGTATATGGAGATGATTTGCAGTTTCATGATCGGATATGGACTACTTAGGCGAACCTCTGATTCGCCTAGGGCGATCAGTTTATATTTAGGATGTATCACATGTCCCCCCATCAGTTTCCGAGTCAAAGACTCGGATATGTTCTTCTCTTCTCTTTTTTGTTTTATCTTTTTAGGCGATTCAAGCATTGACGATCTTCCTTCTTGATTCGGTTCCCTATGTGGTCATTTATGACGACGTCGCTTCCATCTCTTCATAATAATTTTATTTCTCGAAGAAAGAAATGTACTGACGCTTTTTTGCCACATGTCAACCTGTTATGATTACCTAAACCCTTCGGTTTCTGCATTGAGCCCTTTAAATAGGGTTCTATC